>PVJL010005308.1:0-95724 GCA_004026885.1 Lyroderma lyra
GGGAGAGAGAGGGAGGGGGAGGGGGAGAGAAGGAGGGAGGGAGGGAGGGCAGGAGAGAGAGGGGAGGAGGGAGAAAAAGAAGTACAACTGTAAGTAAGTAGAAGGGAGTAGAGGACAGTTGAGACAACCCGTGAGGACCTCAAGCCAGTGTCCCCCGTCCTTTCGGTTCCTCATGCTCAAGGACGGTCAGTGCCCCCCCCCACCCCCACGCACACGCCGTACTTCCAGGAAGCGCTGCAAGACCCTCAGGCCTGACGCCTGGTCTCGCTCTCCAGCGCTAAGGACTCACCGCGTCCCCCGACCGTGGACGCCAGCTCTCGGCGTCGCCCAGCACCGCCATGCTTTCCCTCTCTGGCGAACGCGGGGCCGTGTGGCTCAGGAGCCCGTACATGTAGGGGGCAGAGCTGCTTGCTGGTCGGAATAGTTACGCCCTCGTCTCCCAGCGAGTCCGGGGGTAATGACCCCGGCCGCGGTCTGCGCTACACTGTGAGGTGGACCTCGAGGGCTGCTGGCTCCTTGTTGCAAGTTTTACCCTCCACGAGCACCTGTCCTCTGCGCCCCCACTCGGCCTCCCCCGGCACCCAGCGTTTCACTCTGCGACTTTACGAGTTTGGCTACAAAGAAATGGCGATCCCGTGGGGTGAGGGAGGCGCCCCCACGGCCACAACGACAAGCATATTGCCGTATAAATGCACCGGAGACACACAGCTTTATGTGTCAACTAGATTTCAGTTAAGAGCAAGAGCCTTTCTCAGGCCGGTAGAACCCAACTGCGTTTGACCGCACCACACGCCCGTCCCCCCCACTCCCCCTCCCGCCTTCGGCCGTCCCAGGTGCGACAGCCAGCCCAGGCTGCCCGAAGTGTGTTCCCCGGACCGGACCGTCTGCTGCAGAACCACGGGGCTGAGGGCAGCCGGGGGGCAGAAGGGAGGAATTCCTTGGGATCCAGATCCCTGGGCTCAGTCCCTCCCACCGAACCAGAACGGGCAGGGGGCGGGACCTTGGGAGGCTGCATGTCTCCTCCCTGGCCCGGGACTCTGGGACACAGGGAGGTTGGAGAACCTCTGCGAGACCAGCCCTGCGGCCTCCCCAGCTGTGTCCTCCTTCGCGACCCTGCGCAGAAGGCCAGACGCCGTCTGCCCCCACACACGTGTCCAGAGCCTGGGGCACACGCCTTACACAGATCACTTCAGTCCCCCAGCCCTGTGCTTTGTCATCTAAAAGCAGCCGGTGACAAGTTAGGAGTGGGACCGGGACAGGACAGGTGACATGTGTACAGGAAAGCAGTGGCCTGATGGCAATCAAGGGAGGCCGGAGGCTGCAGGTCCCCTCTGTCACAATCGGTTGTGGCCAGGAGGGAGCGCCACCCAGAGACGCCAAATCTTCCGAATTTTGAGGGGAAGCCGTAAATCTGGATTTTTATATACATTTTTCTGATGTTTAAGTCTGGTTTATTTTCTTTGAACAGGCCAAGCAAAATACACGTGCGGGGCACAGCCAGGCTGGGAGCTGCAGCCTCTGGGCGAGAGCTCTGCAGGGTCGCCTCAGCGTGACAGTTCTGGGGTACTTGACCCTGAACTTCCCGCGCTTTACTTACCTTGTTTTGTTGCTGCTTGCAGCTTCTCTGCTGTCCCCTCTCCTTTACAGGAAACCAAAGGTTTTTCATGCAAGCACTTTGCTGCATGAACTTGCACCCTCATCCCAGTTCTCGGGGAGGGCACTATCACCCCCAGTTTCTCTACAAGGGAACTGAAGCCCAGAGACATTAAAGAACGTGCCCGAAGTCACGCAGTTGGTGAGTGCAGGAGCCACACTCCAAAGCCAAGATGTCTGATTCCGCAGTCTGTTTGTCATAATATTTATCGACCAGGTTGGGACCCTTTTGAGAGTGAAAGCAGACACTGCTGATACGGATGCCAGGACGACAGATGCCAACCGCCAGCACCACAGACAAAGCAGGAGATGAGGTCAGCACCCTGCAGTGGTCCATAACTCGGTGACAAGGGCACAGACTCTGCAGCCAACCCCGCCCTCCCTGAGCTAAGGCACAAGAGGACCTGCCTCGGTGCCTGCTGCACACTGGGGACTCCATGGTCCCCTTTCCTTCCGTCAAGCTCCCAGGTCTCCGGGGGGGGGGGGGGGAATACGAGTGCAACACAGCACCCCCATTCTTGACGCCCTCCCAGTATAGCTGGTAGAAAAAATAGACTATAAATGAAAATTCTTAAAGGTAGGCTGACCCGATGTCCCATTTTAGACGGGACAGAGGACAATGGTGCGGTCCTGTTTTCAAACGGTCAGCCTAGTCTCATCGGGCTAAACCCAAGGTGTCGGTAGGCTGTCCCCAGGGGCCGTGTGACGCAGGACTGCACCACTGTTTTCCGTCCCCTGTAAAACGGGTCGTCTGGTCAGCCTACTTACAAGACCATTCCTTAATAATCCAGGGCTGAGCACAGGCCTCGGGAGGCGGAGACTGTCCTGGGGTTCGCATCTCCAAGGGTGCCTGGGTTGGAGCTGGGTCTTGAAGACAGAGGCGAAGACGGGGAGGCCAGCAGTGAGGCTGCGCACAAACGACCAGACAAAGAGCCGCACAGAAGCTGAAGAAAGTCTCTGTGACTCAACTGTGCTGGGTGTCGCACCTCCATCCCAACCGGTGTTCATGCTCCAGACAGGACGACACAGAAAACGTCTCCCTTCGGGCCCCCTCGGCCGTCCTCTTGCACCCGTCCGCAGCCCTGTAAAGGACCCGGATGAGACCTGGGACCCCTGGGGGTACAGAGACCTGGGACCCCCTGGGGTACAGACGGAGGCATTTCTGAGAACTGGCCTGTGGTTTTCGAGAACTTCAGAATTTCGGGATTTTGAACCAAATGCTGCCCATCCCGGTCGTTGAGCAGCAGCGGCTGGGTGCCTAGTCCCCGATCTGTGTAACAAGGACGGGCAAGTGCCACGCACGTTCTCCAAGCGCGGGAAGTTCTGAGCAGGCTCGACACTGCCCTCTGGTGCGCGGGGCGGGCAGGTGCGCGGGGCGGGGAGGTGCGGGGGGCGGGCAGGTGCAGGGGGCGGGCAGGTGCGGGGAGCGCCCCTGGCGAAGCCCGCTGGAGGGCTGGGGCAGGTCGGCGGAAGGAGCGTTCTGGGCGCTCGAACTCATCAATACCCGGCACTCGGGGAAATAAACGAATACTTCCGCGATGCAAAGGTCGGTGACGCCGCCCCCCACAGCGTATGTCACGTCGTAAAGCACAGCCCCGTGTGGCCGTCCAGGCGCACGGCCCCTCCAAAGGCCCCCCGTTAAATGGGTTACATGAGCCCTCTGAACCCCGCCTTCCCCAAACCCCTGTGGCAGAGTCAGAGTTTAGTGAAGGCTGGGGGAGTAAGGGCTCTGGGAAGTGACGCAGGGATGAAATTCCACTTCCCACACAGTTTTGACCACTGAAACTTGTTCTGTTTGGTTTTCTCATAAATCCACATCCCCGGGGATGACCGCTCATGGAGCAGTTTGGACAATGCTAGTGGAAAAAGCACAAATGGCTCACCTTACGCTTCCCATGTGATGAAAGAAGGCAAGTCCCCTAGGCTTGGCTGGCTCCACTTTTCTTGCAAAGATCCAAATCAATAGTAAACCTATAGAGCTGAGCAAGACACAGGGGCACACGAACAGGGTAATGACCGGGTTTAGTTGCTGAAATTACTTCTCTACGCAATGACTCCTACATACCAAAGCCAGTGTGTCTTCTTCACATTTCCTCATGACTCCAGGCCCCACCGAGCATCTCCTTTTCTGACCTTCAATCAGACTGTCCTTGCATCTATTCATCAGAGGCATTCTGAACACCTGCTACACACACAGCATGGTGCAGGGAAAGTCTAGAAAAGACGAAAGAGCCTACGCTCAGGGGCATGCAACTCTTACTACTGGAGGAGGGTGTAAAGAGGGACCCACCCACGCTCTGCTCCATGGGACCGCAGTTGAGGAAGGCAAGAGTAAGTCGCAGGTATATTTTCTTGTAGGGGACATCTAGCCGGCTTCTCACCAAGGTCACAAGGTGCGCCTGGCTCATGGGAAGCACTCCATCCATATCAACTTTTGTTGGTCATTGTATGACTTCTATTGCTATTATATATTCCATTTATTTTGCCTGACTTTCTTCTCATTTTGCTGTCCAAGAAAATGGAAAGATAAGATGCCATCTTCCCTGCATGTGGTTTAGTTGGTGAAATGACTTCTTTACTCAATGACTGGTCAATGCCAAAGCCAGCAACACTTTACTACTCTACCTGCAAAACGATGGTACCAGTATCTCTCTCTCTCTCTCTCCCTCCCTCTTTGGCTAGTGTCATTGATTCAACAATTCCTTCCTTGCCTGTGTCAGCTAATACTGATGGGGCCCCCATTATGTGCCAGATTCTTTGATAAGGAAGGGGAACCTCATCATAAACAAGATAGATATGGGGAGTTCCCTGATGGTGTAGTGGCTTAAGGCTTCGGCGGCACTGGCGCTGTCAGTGCTGCGGCCTGGGTTCGATTCCCGGTCAGGGAGCTACCCACATACCAAAAAGCAAAGAAAAAAATAGATATGGCCCCTACCCTCCAGGAGCTTGCTGTACCCCAGGATTTGGGGGATGATTTAAAGGAGATAATGTTACATGAATGTATTTGGTGACATGCAGGCCTGGGTGAATGTAGAGGATTATTATAATTTAACAACCCTCAGCAGCACTGCTGTCAATCTTGGCCTCCAGGCTCCAGGATGGAGCCCGTCCTGTGCTTACATGGCACTGTGCCTGGTTACAGAAGCATTTTCAGGAATGTCCATTGAACAAATTAATGAGCAATTCATTAGAAGCATTATTTCTGAATTTTTTTTGCTACTTAAGTAGTAATCAAGAAGAAAAGAAGGTGGTTAATAAGACTACATATGAGTTAGAGGTCCTGCTATGTGATAAAATGACATTGTGCTCCTGGTGATCCTTGACTTCCCAGCAACCGTGGCATTTGGTGTCACAGTCTCATTTTAGAGACAAGGAAAAAAAAAAAAAAAGAAAGTTCAAAGGCTATTAAGTAACTTGCCCAGGGCTTCAAATCTCTAAGCGCAGATAGTGAGGGGACCGGCGACCTGAGCGCACACACACACTCACATTTTCCTTCTCCTTTAAGGAGAAGCTTAATTCCTTCCCCAGATCCCGTTTTTATTACTGAGGAATGCGGTCTTCTTTTCCAGACTAAACTAAGTGAGAATGGATGAGGTGATGAGTTCTACCTAATGTGTCACAGCTGGAGCTGAAGACCATGGCTGCTAGCTGAAATGAATGCCTTGAAGGCAATCATTACCAGCCCCAGCCTAATAGGAACCCAGGGCACCTCCGATAATGCCCTGTTGATTTCCTCCCATGTTTTCCAAATAAAGTGACACAAACAACAGATTTCCTTAACACTGAAAGGCCAGGAGTCTCTGTGCTGAGTGAGAGACGTGATGCGGACCCCAGTCACATAGCAACAGGGCCAGAGGGGTCCTGAAAGTCACCTTGTCCAGCGGTCCCTTGCTGCATGCCTCTCCTCTGCTCCTTCCCTGCCATGCACACTCTAGCCTGCACCTGGGGCTGGGGGACTCCTTCATGCTGGGGGCGCCCATTGGATCAGTGGGCCGAGCTGATTGGAGAGTCTGGCCAAACTGACAGCTGCTGCAGGCACTTCTGGGCCTTGGTTTCCATTTCCTCCCATGATGTCACCCAGAAATCTCATGTTAGCCACGAGACTAGTGTGTCCATGTTGCGCTCATGATACTGTCATACCACACACATGTGCTATTATACACTAAGTTCTTTTCTTTTAACTCTTGTAACCTAAACACTTATTTTGTCTCAAAACTGGACAATAATATCTGTGAACTCATAGGTTTAATGTGTTCATTTTATAGTTTTTCTAATAAAGATTAATGATCTTACCAATGTTTTAGTAACTATGTTATTTTTATTGATGTATTAATAATTAGCATTATTATTAATGTATCAATAGTGGTGCGGCTACCCGACTTTGGGAAACACCATAATGTCCCTTCTGTATATACAGTATTTGAAAATAACAACCACAGCTAAGTTCATCAGAACAAACCTCCCCGGTATTTTCAATTATATTGTATTATGCAAAATTAATTCACTACTGTGGTCGTTCGCCTCCAATTTGTATGTATGCTGATTTAGGTTGGGGGCAGTCCCAAATATAATTATCTCATTAGATACACTCTGATTTTATGCATATAGTTCTGTGTTTTCATTCGCTTTCTTGGCAGTCAAACTACTGTATTTCTGAAGAGTTCACTATTCCCTATCATCCTTAAGTCTTTTTAAATGTGTACCAGTGTCATACCATTCTTTTCCATCTTGTTCATTCTTTTTTTTCCAGTAGACAAAGTTTTTCTACAGATTTATTCAGACATAGCTGACACATAATGTTGTGTAAGTTGAAGGTTTACAATGTGCTGATTTGATATCCTTCCATATTGCAAAATGAATATAGTATTAGTTCACACCTCCAACAACTCACATATTTCCAATTCCTTTGTTGTGGTGAGAACCTTTAAGATCTGCTCCTTCTGCTACTTTCAGGTAGATGACACAGTATTGTTAACTATAATCATCACTTGCACATTCCATGCACAGAACTTACTCATCTTATGTTAGAAATTCATACATTTGGACCAACATCCCCCTATTTCTCCCACCCTCAGCCCTTGGTAAGCACTATTCTATACCCTATCTCTACATGTAAACAAGATCATACAGTGTTATCTTTCTCTGTCTGATTTATTTCACTTAGCATAAAGCCAAATTTAAAAAGACAAAAATAATTAGAAAGATAGCCCGTGTTTGTGGATCAAGAAAATTAATATTGTTAAAAAGTCCAACTACCCAAAGCCATCTAAAGATTCAGTGAAGTTCCTATCAAATTCCAAATGGCATTTTTCACAGAAATAGAGAAAATGATTCTAAACTTTATATGGACCACAAAAGACCCTGAATAGCCAAAGAAATTAGGAGAAAGAACAACAAAGCTGGAGGCAACACATTTCCTGCTTTCAAACTATACTACAAGGCTATAGTAATCAAAACAATATTGTACTGGCTTAAAAAATCGACACACAGACCAATGGAACAGAATTGAGAGCCCAGAAGTAAAACCCTTGCATATACAGTCAATTCATATTTGGCAGGGAAGCCAAGATTACTCAAGGGGGAAAAGAGAGTCACTTCAATAAATGGTGCTGGGAAAGCTGGATAATCACACGCAGAAGAATAAAGTTAGACCCTTGTCTTACACCACTCACAAAAAATTAACTCAAAATGTATTAAAGACTTAAACATAAGCCCTGAAATTGTGGAACTCCTGGAAGAAAACACAGGGAAAGGCTTCCTGATATGGCACCAAAAACCCAAGTGACAAAAGCAAAAATAAACAAATGGGACTACACCAAATTTCTGCACAGAAAAAGAAACAATCAACAAAATGCAAACACAACATATGGAATAGAAGATATTTGCAAATTATATATCTGATGAGGAGTTAATATCCAAAGTATATAAGGAACTCATATAACTCGGCAGCAATTAAAACCAAATAATCTTACTAAAAAATGGGCAAAGGAACTGAATGGACAGTTTCCCAAAGAAAACATATAAATGGCCAACAATACATGAAAAGGTGCTCAGCATCACTAATCACCAAAGAAATGCAAGTTAAAACCACAGTAATGTATCACCTCCCACCTGTTAGAATGGCTGCCTTCAAAAAGACAAGCAACAGCCAACGCTGGTGAGGATGTGGGGAAAAGAGAACCCTTGTGCCCTGTTGGTGGGGATGATAGTTGGCACCACCTCTATGAAAAACAGTAAGGAGATTTCCTCTAAAAATTAGGAATAGGACTACCATTTGATCCAGCAATCCCATTCTGGGTATATAACTAAAGAAAATGCAATCAGGATTTGAAAGCGGTATCTCTACTCCCATGTTCATTCAAGCATTATTCACAGTAACCAAGATAATCTAAATGTTCATAGATGGATAAATGGATAAAGAAGGGGTGTGTGTGTGTGTGTGTGTGTGTGTGTGTGTGTAATGTGATATGATTCAGCAATGAGAAAGAAGGAAATCCTGCAATTTGCAACGACACGGAGAGACCGCATTCATTTTTTTGGAACCAAGCCTGACACCTGCTCCTTACTCTGTGTCATCTTGGCCTATCAGCTGAACTGCTGAAGATGTTTGTTGGTTCTAATTTGTTGCCTGAAGTGTTCGTTCCCACCTATAGATTTGATGAACATGTGTTCGGTGTCTTCATCCAAATCATTGATAGGCATATGGACCTAGAACCCTGTCGATAGTAATCCATCACTCATCTTGTTTTGGGAATTAGTTTCTATAATCTGATCAGTGTTTCCCATTATTAATCCTCTAGTGATTCTCGTCTTTGAATACGGTCCATGTAATGCTTTGGCTATTACTTGCGGCATACTTCAATACTGCTCCATCTGGACAGTTTTGATTTTTGTAAGATTATTAAAGAATTCTTTAAAGATTACTCACCTCTGAAATTTGCAATAAGATTTATTGAGTACCTGGTTATCCACACATGGTACCAAACACTTGATATATGAGGGCTGTCCAGAAAATATCCAGCCATAATGCCTCTATTTTTCATATTGCATGCTGGATGCTTTCTGGACAGCCCTCCTATACTGGGCATTATTATTACAATTAACTCATAATGGTAGATATTATATCCTTAAAATACAGAGGAGTTTCTGAAATGTCATAAAATCAAATGTCAAAGTTACCCAACTAATAGGTGACGTGAAGATTCAAACTCAAATCTATCTGACATCAAAGCACAATCCATTTCTATTCCAAGATGGTAGGCTCCGAATGGAAAATGGGTTTGCACGGGTGGATGTGACTGCATTGGAGTTTCCTGGGTAGAGTGTTGGCATTTGCAAAGCTAATATGTAATAGGTGTCCTGAGAAAAACAGCAAGTTGTCTGCTGAGGGCCTTGATTTGAAAACACTGAAAACCTCAGTTTCTGTGTTTATCACATCATCTGAACAGAAGAGAAGCTCATACAGAAATGAAGAGGAGGCATACCTTGGCCTTGTGAGGAGTTTCAGTGTGGAAGGGAAGAACAGAAAGCAACAGCAAGGGGGATGCATGCTTTAGTTTTGCACATTAGAGTGATACTTCTAAGAGCTGGTGTGCTAAGCCAGAAAGCAGAATGTAAAATGAGCTTATCAAGGGTCTTCAGTTGTGACACAATTCCACAGGAAGAAGAAATAAAAGTTGTCTTCTGATCCCCCAATCCTGTAGCTGCTGCCACTGTAGCTGCCAGTATCTCACTTCTACTGGAAGAATAACACAGTAATGCCACCTATCTAACTATTGGGCTTCTCCAAGCACACTCATGGACACATAAGTGACCCAGCTCCTGTCCCTTCAGAGTTGCTGTCCTAGAAGCGGGGCTGCACTCTTCACCCCATCCTGTTGAGGTTACAGAGGGTCAGGCAGCACGGGAACCATTTCAAAGTGATGCATGAGACTGCTGACTCCCAGTGGAAAGACGGACTAGTGGCCATGTCATATGAACTTCGGTTCCTGGACATTCACCCCTTCGGGAGAGAGTTGAGATGGCTGATTTTCAATGGGTACAGCCTTTCTGCGACCTTGGCCCTATTTCCTAGCTCTTGGAGGGTGGGTAGCAAGCAAACTTTTCCAGTCGAAGGCTGTGTTTCCAGGTGCCAAAAATGCACTTGGTCATGGAACTGTTGCAGAAGGCCTCTAGGGAAGCCTCTGTGTTTTTGCATGGTTGTGGGTTGCTAGGTCTGGGATAATCTGGGGCAGCCTGCATGGCTCACCAAATTTTTACATAAAGTGCTTCAGCAAGAGAACACGGGTGAGCTCGCCTGGCTTTTCTGTCAAGGTTGGCAAAGCCAACTATGTAGCTGCCATGTCAAAGACCTCATGCAAGGTATGTCCAGCTGAAAGCATGGAACGACTTGGTCATACCAGATGGCTGGTCAGTGTGGGAGGGAGCCCGTCATCTACCAATGCTCGTTTAAGATTATCTGAAACACTTTTTCATAATAATTTCTTTAAAAATTTTTGTTACCTGCTTCTAAATAGCAGAGAAGCCAAGTCCATGTAACTAAAGGAGAATTCTTCATAGGGGAGCTGTCGTGCACACGTTGTCTCTCCCATAGCCCAGTAACTATGCTTGTAAGAGAGTTCAGCTGGGATTTCCCAGGATGCACTGCTTCAGGGAGGCCAGTGCCAACCTGGATCCCCCAAGAACCTGAAATCTGATTTGATCTGCAATGTGGTTGGCTTGATGGCTAGAACAAACAGAAGGCCCTCCCACAGGCCCAGGGAAAGAGGTCTGGGTCGGCGTCCCTCTGGTGGGCCCTCCACACAGTGGAGCAGACCTCCCCAGCTTCGGAGGAGTGCCTCAGAAACCAACAACGTGTATTGACAAGGGCTAGATGGCTCGGAGACTTCCCTTCATTGGGCCCACGAGGTTTGGCATTTGGGGTTCCATATCTGGCCTCAATCAAACAGCAAGGCAATGTCTGTTCCACAGCTGCCAGTGCTCCCTGGTGCACATGGAAACTAGGATGTACATAGAAGATGTCCCCCCAGACAGCTGGAGAAGTTAGGTTATCTTACAGAGCGGCTGGGACCGTTACCATTTTCTCCTCGTGGTCTCCCCGTAGCAGCCAAAGACCTGCTGCTCAGATGATGTCACTACTCTGCTCGGAACTTTCCAAAGGCTTCACGCCTCACCCAGAGTGAGTTGAAAGCCAAAGTCCTCGTGATAACCTAGAAGGCTGGCACTGGTTCGAACTCCTTCTCCTATGACTTCTTATTCTGTTTATTCTGCTCAGCCTTGCTCTTGCTCAGGCACATTCCCACCTCAGGGCCTCAGTCTTGCTTTTTCTTTGCCTGACTACATGGCCGGCTCCCTTCCATCCTCTAGACGTGCTCCAATGGGATCCTCTCAGCTAGAACTTCTCTGGCCCCTCCCCACCTACCAGCGCACCCCCGCCCCACTTTCTTGCCTAATGTTTCTCCCTTGTTTTTCAATGTATCAATGTCAATCATAGCATGAAGCTTACTTACTACTTATCATTTGTCTCTTCTGGATAAACCATCTCTGGCAGCAAAGATTAGTTCCCTATTGAGTCCCCAAGATCTAGCATGTGTCTGATATGTAGTAAGCATTCAGCAAATATGTATTCAGTAAGTGAATTACGTCATTTAATCCTTTCAACATCCAGTTCAGAGATGAAGAAAGTAAGGCACGGAGATGTTACGTCACTGCCCGAGGTCACACTGAGGCCGCTGCTGGTTTTTTGGCCTGACCACTTACTGCGGGGCCTCGCTATACTGCTTCTTCTGCCGTAATACTGTGTCTCCTACCATCGGTGGCTTTCAGATATAGTCCTAGCGCCTCTAGTAATCTCTAGTTCCCTCCACACAATTCCTACAGACTGAAGTTGTCAGCACTGTCATCATAATTTCTCTTTGGCCTTCCAAAGTAGAGAACCATTCTTTTCCACGTTCTGATTCACTCTCTGTCCAGAGTGGACCAAGGAGATGTGGTCTCCTTGGGTCCAGCCTAGTGAGATGCTAGAAAGAAACCCTATAAATAAGAACAATTTAAGTAGACATTTGATAGCATATTGGATATGAAATGTATGAGGGGATGCCCCCAAACCCAGAATTTATTTATAAAAGATGTGTATTTATTCTTACATGTTTAAACCTCAGTCACCTTCAAAGTCCTCTCTGTTTGATGCAATACCCCTACAGAGGTGCTTTTTCCACAGCTCAAAACAGGTTTTGAACTCAGTGATTTTGATGCCTTTTAGTGCTCCTGCCGTTTTTTTTTTTTCACTTCTTCGACATCGGCAGAATGGTTCCCTTCGGGGACCCTTCTCATCCAGGGAAACAAAAATGTCTCCTGGGGCGAGATCAGGTGAATGGGGTGGGGCGGGGGGCATGAGGGTCATCATGCTGTTCTGTGTGGGCAGGTGCATTGTCACAGTGGAAGAACCAGTCACCTGTTTGCCACAACTTGGGACATTTCTTCCACAAACCCTGATGCAACCTTCTCAAAACTCTCAGATAAAAACTTGGGTTGACTGTTTGACCGAGAGGAACAAATTGTGAATGCACAATCCCTCTCACATCAAAGAAAGATAATTCCAGGGTATTTTGGGGGGTCCCCCCTTGTATTCTAATGAGCAAAAGAGAGGCATCTGTGTTTGCTTTTCTGAGAGCCTGACATTAAATACCTGCTTTTCTTCACATTTGCTTAACTTTCTCTTCAAATTTCCCTTCTTCCCCGACCCGTGGTGCAATCGGAAGGTCCTACCCCCAGGCCCTGTCTGTATGACGTCGGGCCTCGCGACTCTGTCCTCCTGGCTTGCCAACACCCGAGCATTTTCTCAAGAAACTTGAACTGATTAGGCCTTTTTTTTTGTTTTTCACAATTCACATCTTGAAATGAAAGTTAAACCTCTGCTGGGTGTGCTGAGAGCAGCCAAATGATAAAGCGATAGTGAACTTGCTGTCCCTTCGTCCGGCCCCGAAGCACGTGGGGGTGGGAGTCGCTGGGAGCCCGAGGCGATGATGGGCCTGACGGCGTGCTGGGCTGAGTGCTGGGTGCTGACCCGTCTAGGACACCGATCTGCTTCCCCGGAAATTCTTTCCTGGAAACGGAATGACCTCACCGCACTAAACCCTTGGCCGCGCCTTAGTTTGTCCATCTACATGACATGAGTGGGGGTAAATAGGTGGGTGAACCAGATGACAGGATGAACTTTGAGGTACATTTGAAGGCCTATCGTCACTTCACGCAATGCTAACCAGCATGCCTCCAAGTCAGCTTTTCAGAATTCTAGTCACTGGGGGCAAATAGCCTCTGGGTTCTTGCACCAACGTGGTCTAACGCCCTAGTGAATATCCCGAACTCGGGGATCACAATCTGTGAGGTTATGAGGGGCCCCGAGAAGTCTTGTAGCAACTAAACTTTGCGTAAATAGCTGTTGCCCAAACTTATTTTATTATGAAGTCGTTTCTCTTCTCCCAAGAATTTCCTAGCCTGGTGTTTCTAAATTTATCAGCAAACCAACAATGAATGAACAACAAAAGGATAATTACCTGTAAGAATGAGGCCGATTCCTTGTGTGCTAACGTGGGAACCTGATCCAGCTCATGACGGCAGTCTCCAGAGCCGAAACACAAGACGTGATGGATGAGGTCTGTGGTCGCATGGGAGGGGTATACGTGGAAAAAATCTAAACGTGATTTATGCTTGGACATTCAGGAGTGAGTCCCGGGTAGCCCACCTGCTGGCCCGTTCAAATACTGGCATCTCAGAAAGTCCGGTCCAGCTCTTCGGAAGATAAATTCCAGCATGAAGCCGATATCACTTCCTTTGCTCAAGTGAGTTCACATGTCATAGAGGATTCGCGGCAGAAACGCGAAGGCACGGAGGCTCTCGGCAATGGCAACGGCCACCGCCTGCGTGACTGTCATGCAGCCTTCCTGCGCGCTGCCACGTTCCGACCACTCAGCTCTCTGACACGTGTCCGGGTGATGGCTGAGGCCGCATGGCGTCCGCGAGGCCGGGTGCGGTGCGGTGGCACCCCGAACCCCCTTGGCACCGGGCTCCTCTTCCCGCAGCCAAGCGTTAGGGGGCTGAGGGGGTGGGAGCTGAGGGTCCCCAGGAAAGGGGGTGGCCCTGCACAAGGTCGGCAGCCCCCCGAGATGGCCCGCATCCGCGGACTTCGCAAGAAAAGGCTAAGGAGCTCCAGCCCCTTGCCTCGTTGAGGACGACGCTAGAGGACTACCCCACAGGCACGTTTCTTGAACTTTCTGCAGCAACTTCACAGCCCTCCTTCCCCCATTCCTCTTCGGCGTGAATCCCGCGGCCTCCGAAGTGGCCGCCTGCCTGCGCCCACCCGGCTCTGTGCCCGGTTCCTGGGGAACCCGGCCTCGGGAAGCTGGGGGGCTCCTCCGCAGGTACCCTGGTGCACATCACAGCCATCCGGGGGCTGCTCTGTCAGCATAGCAACCTGCCACGCGCAAGGCGCCCCACGAACAGAGGTGACCTTAGGCACCCCATTTGCCTGCCTCCCTCACCTCCCTTAAACACACCAAGCCTGATCCCACCTCAGGGCCTTGTACTTGCCTCTTCCCTTGTCTGGAAACGTCTTCCTGCAGGTCGTTCCACGGCTGGCTCGTCCTTGTCATTCAGGGTTCAGCCCCAGGGCCACCCCTCAAAGGAGCCTTGCCTGGGTGTCCACGATGGTGTAACTCCCGTGGCAGTCCCTGCCCCGGCGTGCCCGGCTGTGGCTGCACGTGCCCGTCAGCGCTCACCCCTCTGGCCTTGTGTGTCAGCTCGTCGCCCGGTGCTTGATCCGCAGAAAAATGGGACCCCCGAGAGCAGGGACTTGCTGAGTCTTTCCGGTGCTGTACATCGTGGTTCTCAAAAGTATGGTCCATGGACCCCTACTCCAACCATGTTCATAGTGACACGGAGACAGTGTCTTTCTCACCGTGTTGACATCTTGCAGTGACAGCACGGAAGTGCCGGTGGGTGACACAGCTGGCTCGTCGGCATGGGTCCAGCAGGGCATCAAAGTGGCCGGAAGTCAGCGCCTGCCTCGCCGTCACGTCCTGGCGGGAAAACAAAAGCACACGAGCCACTTTTGTGAGAGAAGGTCCCTGGTGAAGCGGTCAAGATCGTTTTAGAATTGTGGCCCTTGAGGACACAGCCTTCTGCTACCCCTTAGGAGAGAGGGACGTGCCCATCCCGCCCTCCTCCCCCCGGAGCGAGGCACGCCGGGCGGCCTGGGGACAGCGCGGCTATCCGGTGTCAGCCGCACTCGCTGCCTTTCCCCGACACACCGTGACTCCGCATGCGGTTAGCTGTACGGGGGTGTCCCAGACATGTGCCCCCAATGAACTAAGTGCCACTTCCAGGAAAACGGCCAGCATATAGTTCCCCATGGTACAACTCAAAGCGCCCATTAGACTCTCGGAAAACTTGTCTCTGCCACCACCATTTTGACAGCTTCCCGACACCCCGAATTCCGTGATGGAACTGATGGCGACACTAACAAATGTGTCATCAAAACGCAGCAGCCACAGCACCGCGCCGCGCGGACTTTCCGACTACGTGAACGACCCCGCTCCCGGCCGCTCCCGGGTGAGTGACGCCCGAGGTCACAGTTGTGCGAGGTCCCCCAGCGGCTTTCAGTGTAACTACGAAAAGAGAACTGACGTGGTTTCAAATTCCTAATTGCAAGTAACTTTTAAGAAGTTACTGCCAATTGATTTTTATTTTATCATGAAAGAAGACTATCCACAATTATCTAAAAAAACTATTAAAATGCTCCCCCCTTTTCTAACTCCCTAACTATATGGAAAATGGATTTCCTTTATAACTTCTATCAAAACATGTATCACAAGAGGTGGAATGCAAAAGATCAGAATTCGGTTAGATACTAGCTTTGGATGAAGCCAGATACTAGAGAAATTTGTAAAAATGTAAAATAATGTCATTTTTCTCATTAATTCTTTGTTCTTAAAAATAAAGCTATTTTATAACATTTATAAATATTATTTGTGGCAATAAATAATAGATTTATTATTGTTGATTTAAAATTAATTGATCAATGTTCTTTTGAATTTCTAGTTTTAATTTCTAAATTGGTAAATATTGATAGATATAACCCCCATGAACCAAAGCCCTTTGGGGTCCTCAATAACTTTTAAGAGTGTAAGGGGATCCCGAGACCAAAATTTTGAGAAATTTTGGCCTACAATCAGTGCTGGCCTAGAGTTAGCAGTCAAAGACTAGTTATTGAATAATTCCAATATTTATAAAAGGACATGGATAAGTAATAATAATAATACACTCCCAGTTGGATTACAGATCGGGTCTCTGCATATTACAGAAGCAGAACCCTGTATCCATCAGAGTGAATGAGTACACTTCCCCGGTGGCTCAAAGTAGGTAGCTGTCAAGCAAGAGAACATTCATCGGAAGTGTGGTGATCTTGAAAGGAAATCTCTGTCTCCTACGCAGTCGAAATCTCAGGTATTTTTAGAATGCAGGAAGTCTGTCCGCTTAAACTTGGTTCTCATAGGCCTGGCCTGGCCCGGTGGAGTGTTCTGTACCTGCAGCCAAGGAGCATTCGTGAAAGGGAAGAATTTCAGCCCAGTCCCAGACAGCTAATAGGTCCACATCTGTGCTCTACCCTTCACATCGCCCCAAGACGTGGAGGCAAACGCTGTTTGAATAGGAAGTCTGCTTTCGAAACCCAGACACTTGACGTCTCTCTTTCATGGAGATGTATCCAATCAAGCTCATAGTCAGGATCCCTAAGCTGCCCTCTTCCTCTAGCACCCCTCGAAAGCAGAGCGTGACAGCCCTAGAGAAGCAAAAGTCACCCAAGACTGTCCACTGAACAGGGACCCTTTGGCATTGCCAGAGTTATGAAAGCTAAAATTAAACAGCCATGAAGTGTGCAATTATGAATATTGAGACTCAAAGATGACAGTGGGGCTTTCTGCCCGGCATTTTCTGGAGCTGGTCCTGGGATTTTCAACAGTTTTACAGCAGGCTTATTTGATGGCCAGGTTTTGAGCAAGAGTCCTGACCGGCTTTCCTAAGAAAAAGTACAGGAGGTTTGCTTCAAATTTTGGAACAGGAAGATTGCTTATATCTGAATTACAGCAACATTGTGATTAACTAGAACCAGGGTAACAAGCCTTTTCAATTACACAGACACTTTTTATCCTACATGAAAAAAAACCCCTGAATTTATAAGAAAATCAAGCGACATAAATAATCTCACAAGAAGAAAATGTCTAACTACTTGCAGGGAGTATCTAGGGTCAAACTCTCTTTCAGCTCAGTCTTCTGTACTTGTAATGTTTAATGCGATGGGATAATAGCAGCTCTGGCTCAGTAATAATTCCGAGACATCCGGGATTCAGGCACTCACCAACTCCTCATGCATTCTGGGAAGTTAATAGACACAATTTATTCTTGAAAACTTTACATTGTGTCTTGAGATAACTAGGGAGCCAATGAGATTTTACAAGGCTAGATTCCAAACTCTTGTGACACATTCCCCTGGTGTGACACGGTCATTTTGATAGACATTCTCAGTTAACAAGTAGTTGTTACTAATAACAGCTAAAATAATGAAGGCAGATACAAGATCATCTTCTGAATAACGAAACAGAGATAATTCTTAAAAATGTAATGTGTTGTATTTATTCCTTTTTTTCTGTGTATTTGACCTTGACTCTGCTTGACTTGGTCTTCCATTTGCCAGAGAAGTAGAGATATTAGGGGTCCACAATTAAAGATGAGGGTGACGTTCATTCAAAATAAAATTTCAAAGTGCGGAAGAGGGTGTGAAATTGGCGTTTCTGTTTAGAAGACTTCTCCTGTCCCTTTGTCTCCCTTTCAGCATGGGCCCTTCCCAGAAGACCCAGCTCCAAGACTTCTCCTGTGGGTGAGTAGGCCTCTTCTGCACGTGCCCGAAGCTTGTCAATTCATAGCAATAGAATGTGATATAAAAAGATACAAAATAAACGTCATTTTCCCCTCCCCGTATACCCAGGTACCAAGCTCAGGAAAAAGAGGAAGCAGACATAAAGAGCAAAGCAGAAGGGAGTCTCCTGTGCCTAACTCCCCATTTGAGATTCTGAGAAGGTGCCATGTCACATGTCCCCATATCATCCTGCGGCATGGCCACATGAACGTAGGCTGGACAGGGCAGGGTGGCTGGGCTGAAAGTGGCCTAGAGTTGAGATTGTCTTGGAGCTGCCTTCCGTTCCCATTTGATGGAAATGAGAGTGGAGCACCAGCAGGCCTGAGGGAGCGTCTCTCCAATGGCTGGCGGGGGGGTGACCCTATCGCAGAAGCTGAGTGGGTCTTTCCGCCGGGGAGTGCGAGGAACCCAAGCCAGCAAAGCAGGAAACAGTTCTCCTCTAGGACGAAGCGTGGTTAGCATGAGAAGCCGGCCACATGCTGGTGGAGTGGAAGGACTGGGAGGGTAGAGAGAAGGATCAAGTTAGGTAGAGACCTGAGGCCCAACCAACACGAAACCGAGTGGCCTTTCGATGGGAGTAAAAGTTATTTCTGAGCATGCAAAACTTAACCAAGGAGAGAGCGAAATGGGGGTATTGGTTTGAAATTATTAATGTGCTTTACTCTTGTTTTTCCCAGTACATGGCTCAGTATATCCATCTGCAGAGAGGAGCCATTAGGAATACTGCAGGTACAATAGAATGCAAAGAAAAAGCACATTAACCCTTTTCAAAATTGCCCCCGTGCAGAAGAGCCTCCCTCTCGTTCATCTGTGTTGCAACGTGTTGTGGAGTGTGGACGGGAGGAGTCTGCGTCTCCGCCCCCGCCCGTGAGCCGTGCACCACGCACGTCCTGCACGATCCCACGGTGGTGCTCATCTCTCAGTGTTTGATCTTGGCACATCCCGGGCCATCTGTCAAAAAGTAACCTTACCATCCCGCGCTTTGGCAGGAAAAGGACTAAACAACTGCTCTCCAGGATGAACCTGTAGTTTGGGTAATAAGCAGCTTGAAGGGGTATTAGGGCTGGGGTGGGGGGCACTTGGGAAGAGACCTGAAGTTGGGCTGTGTGACCTTGGGCAACTGCTTCACGTCTCTGAGCTTCAGTTTTCCCTTCTGTGGAAGGACAGAGTTGAAGGTGACTTCTAAGAGACCTCGCAGAGGGAAGAACTCTTCAGTGCCTCCGGACAGGCAGTGGGGTCCCCTCCCAGGCCCCAAGTCCGACAGAACACACACAGCCGTGTACAGAATGGCCTCCTGGCCTGCTGCAGGGCCTGACAAGGGCGCACTGGGGCCCGACAGGATGACACAAGAGGAGGGTCACTTGGTTATGTTGCCTCTGGCCTTCCCTTTCTTCTCTGGCCCCTCAGTGCCTTCTCCCACCCCACTCCCACCTCTGTTAACACCACAAAATACTCGGGGTGCTCTCCTTTATCAACAAGTTCTTTCGGGTAAGCCAAGGCTGGTAACTGATCCTTTGGTGTGGATTTAAGCCAACCATTACCCCTTGTAAAAAGGGGGTGGCTTCCCTCCCATCGCATATGCTGCCCCACGGGATAATACGCCCTCAGGCTTCTGTCCCCCAGCCTGTATTTTGGTCCTTATGCCTGAGACATAGCCCTCCTGCTGTCTCCCACCAAGCCCACAACCCCCGCCAGCCTCTCCCTCGTGAACCCCATCCATCCTCTGAGACGTCGCCCACATAACTGCCACCTTTCTGGGAGGCGTTGGGGCCCTGCCCCCCCTCAGAGCTAGTTGCTCCCCCACTGGGCTCTGGCAGCACTAGGGATGTGCCAAGCACCCTCCGGGCCCCTGAGTTCTGCTAGATTTTCACCTGGCTGATTACTAGTACGTCCTCAATACAAATGCCACCTCCTCACAGAGGCTGTCCCCTAACCCTCTTTCAATCTCTTCAGCACATCCATTGCTCTCTGCAGTTACTGTCCTTGCACGGGTGTTTCGTGGCTGGTGCTTGTGTACCCCCACGGGAAAGGAAGCTCCCCCTGGGGGGCCCTCCTCTCATCACTGCAGTTCCCCTGGTGGCGAGGACGCAGCCCGCCACATCATTTACCCAGCTGCTGGGTGGCAGGGCTCCAGGCAGCATCTGGGTCCCAGCTCGAATTCAGGTGGCCTTTCTCCTGTCCAGCCAGGCTCAGGCACACAGGCCTTGCCACCAGCCAGCGCTTGGCCCACATCCTGGTTCTGCTGCAAAGAAACCGTGAGTCGGGGAGCAAGCCGGTTCATCTCTCCGACCCTCAGTTTTCTCATCTGTAAAATGGGAGCAGTTGTGTTTGCCTCGCACAAGGCTTGGAAGGTGCTTAGCAGGGTGCCTGACACCTTGTAGGACTCGGTGAATGTTGGTCCTCACTAACCCAACTGCCATCGTTGTCTCCTTCCTAACTCCGGAATATTTGGGGGGCTGACTCCAAATTTACGGACAGAACGCTGTTTCTTTGGTGAGAGCTCAGACCCAGGTCGTTGCCTCTCGATCTCCTGTACCCTATTTCTACTTCAGCCACGTGTAGCCTTGCCACTGAACTTCCAAAGGGACGGCTGACCTCACCAGGGTCACCCACGGTCACCTAAAGTGAGTAGATTTTTAATACGGTGCTTGGAGAAGGAGGGGCTCCTTTTAACAGTTTTCTGATGAATGAGGGGGTTCACCAGACCCTGTGTCCGTAGTCTCATGGACAATACTATTAGGTGTCTGGGGGCACCCCGCCCCCTGCTCTGGTGACACACACAGGATGGGGAATTCGATTCAATTGTCATGATTCACTCTGAACCCAAATCACTGCCATTCTGCCCACCTGGCACGGGTGGGGCCTGCAGAAGGCGACCCAGACATGGTGGCGCTTCGAGGTTAGTCACAAACGTGCTGTTTATCAGCCTCTGACACCAGCAGGCTCCGTGCCTTCATTTCTTTAGCCTAAAAGTAAAGAAAACAAGAGAAAAGGTGTCTAGGTAACTAAGGGCGACGGCTGGCCCGGTTTTAGTTAACGAAGACGTTTACGGTCGCTGACATCAGGCGAACTTTGTCTCCTTGGTCTGAAATCAACCCGAAAGGAGGGGAAAGGGGCTGTTTTTTTCCCTCCTTGATTTTCAGTATGTGAGTTGACTGGCTTTCGACGGTCTGGGACCCCCCACCCTTTGTGTCCATCCCCAAGACCCGGGGTGAGAGATTCTGGAGTCCGGCAATGGAAGGTGAATGTATCTATTGTTCGGCCCCGCCCGCCAGGGAGGGTCTCTGCGGAGGAAGGAGAGAAGGGGGGAGGCAAGGTGGCAGGGGGGTCAGCAGGAGGGCGAGGAGGGCGGGTGTGCGACGGTCCCCGGGCAGGAGTGACCGAAGCTCTTGGCTGGGGACAGCTGCCGTGTGAGTCCAGGCTTCCACTCTTGGCCTAAGGAAACCTTCGCAGGGGCCTAAATAAAACTTTTTCACTTAAAAAACTTCAGCGGTAATGAGTTCCAGCTGTGTGCAGAGCAGACTCCCAAGTCCAAATAGTTTCCCTAGAAAGAAAAAACCGTGTCTGCCCCCGCCTCCTTAACGCTGTCACCCCCGGGGCAGCCACACACCCAAGCCCGTTCTCCGGTCCCTCGGAGGTGAGATGGGTGGGTGGGGTGGCTTTGGTGGCCTTTGCAAGATGGGCCTGGAGCGGTTCATGTGGCCTCCCCTGCTCCAATCAGACCCCTGAGATAGGCCAAGGCTCTGTCCCCGCTGCTCGTCCCCAGCCCTGGAGTACAGCCATGACTCCATCGGAGGTTGCAGACTGGACTCCACGGGTCAAATCCTGCCCAGTGCCTGTTTTTGTAAAGAGAATGTTAAGGGGACAGAGCCACACCTGTGCACTGTCTGGGGGGGCTTTCCTGCCACTTTAGAGTTGAGTACTTCAGAGGGAATACGGGGTCGGACCATTAATTTCACAAACTCGTCCTAGAAGACGTGCTACCTACCTCGTTGCTAAATCCCAATACGGTCACCTCCGAAGTCCTCCCCGTGGGAAGCTGTGCACCGACGTCAGCGCCTAGTCCGCCCTTCGGAGCAATTTCGGAACTCTTTCTGGAATGGCCATCAGAGCTGTCATCAAACCCCAAATCTGACAATTAAGTTCTTGCCACCAAGAGCTTATGTTGGCAGCGCTGTGCTAACAGCTCGGTGCGGTGTCATAACCTATGACGTGAAAAGCCTAACATAGTTGCCACCTGGTCCTTTACTCACCAAGTGTATAAGTGTACGCCCTGGTTAAATGTAATGTAAGGTCACTCAAGGCTTGCCTAAGCCCCCCAAACTGGAATTCTCTGTCTGAGGGCGGCCCCTTGTAGCGCAGGCTCCCCCGCTCGGTGAGCGCTCTGGGAGCCCATCTGCACCCGTGCCCCCGCTGGCGTTGCTGTGAGGGGCTGCGTTCGGCTTCAGGGAATGTTTTTGGAGACGTCTTCAGCGTGCTTGCCCATTTCGTGATGGGGGATTTACAGGAACAACGTGCAGCATGACAGCACACCTGCCCACACCGAGCTGAGTGCTCAGCAGTTTTTGACTAAAAATAGCATGACCCCCACACCCCCGCTCCCTATTCACCCGATCTCGCCCCAGGCAATTTTCGTTTGTTTCCCTGGATGAACAAGTCCTCAAAAGGAAACATTTTGCCGATGTGGAAGAGGTGCAACAAAAAACGACAGAAGCACTCAAAGGCATCAAAATCGATGAGTTCAAAAACTGTTCTGAGCAGTGGAAAAAGCGTCTTCGTAGGTGCATTGCAGCCGATGGAGAGTACTCTGAAGGTGACTGAAGTTGAAACGTGTAAGAATAAATGCACAATTTTTTATAATTACATTACAGTTTTGGGGGGGGGTCCCCTCGTATATCAATATCAAAGCTTCTGTCTTGTTTCTCCATAGAATTGGGCAAACAAGTATCTGCGGAGGTGACAGAGTCTAATCCACTTTAGACAAGAAACTGAGAATCCCCAAGTAAAGGCCCTCATTCAGGGTCAGGTAACAGTCGACGTGGGGTTAGTTCTGAGTGTCCCTCCCCGCCTCCCTCACTCCCAGGCCAGTATTCTCTCTGCCACACGGGCTGCCGCTCCAGCAGGGCAGCTCACCCACACAGCAGATGAACCCAAGTGACAGAGAGGTCTCTGCCCTTGGTGATCAGTAGCAAAATACCCACATGCACTCATTTTCAGAATGGACATTTTGTTAAGATCCCCTTGCTGTGTTCTGTATGGAAATACTCTAGTTTGCTAAAAACGTATTTTGTAACACGTGTCTGCAATGATCTGGTATTTTAGTAGTTGAATATGTGTATCTGCTGGATAAATAATTGTCGAATTCAAGATGGAGCAAGAAAAGAAATGCTCTCCGCTCATTCGATCAAACCTATGAACAGTGGCAAGAACTTGCATGGTGACGTTAACTCTTTCACTGCATTAATTGACTTCAAGGTTTTTTTTCTCAAAATGTGTCCAAAAGCCACCAAAAAAGTTGATATTTTGACCATTTTATGCATTTATTAATAACATTGCTTTATATACCAATGACATTATTTTTATTTTAAATTTTTGTTATAGGGTAATAAATTTACCATTAAATTGAATTTTAGCAAAAAAAAAATACTCAAAACATACAAAGTCATCCATTAGATTTCAGTATAGATAAATTAGAATCTAATGGCATTGACGACATAAAAAATTTGTACAGAATGTTACACAACATGGCATACAAAACATCTTTGTTGTTGATAGTGCAAGCCACAGGAAAATACATTTAAAAATCTTACAAATGGAGAAAAGTCCTTGAAACAATTTCACATGGAATAACAATTTTTCTATAATTACAGTACTTACATTTTTAAATAAATACAGCTAAGGTGGTATTATACATTTTATTAAAATAAATGACATTAAAGTATAAAAATTTCCTATTGTTTTTCATTCTTGAAAAACACAAAAATACAGACAAATGTACCTACAGTAGAGGGAAATTTTTTTCGAGCTTGCGGGGTAAACGCGAATGCCACAGTCAGCGGATGGAAATATTCATTCAACTATATCTGAATGTCACAGCAAAAGGGTTAATGGGCTGTTACATTTACAATATGTACAGAGGAAGTAATTTTTTCTGCTATGTTTTAATGTAACATTTTTCTATAATAATAGTCTCTCAAAAATGAATTTTGACATTGACCAAATAGATCAAAAGTTCTGGGAGATTTATGCATTCCTCCCAGCTGCTTTGGAACTTACCTGGGACAGTAACACAAGAGTGTAAACTGATAATTACCTGGACTCAACCTAAACCAGAGCCCTTAAATAACAGAGATTCAGGTTCCAGGCCATCCTTCCTTCCGTCATGTCATGTCTGCCTCCCTCTCCCATCCAAGGCTGAGCTATGTTTCTTGCTTCTGCTTCCCATGTAACCCTACAGTACCGTAAGGGATTTTATTCATGTGTCTGCTTCTCCCATTAGGTTGAGTTCTCCGAGAGTGGGAATTTGGTCTTAAACGTCCCAGGATTAGGCACAGTGTCCAGCACAGACTACCTTCCAAAGTTTAGGTTTTAAATGAATGTATGATGAATGAACTATGGCTACATCAATAAACAAACAAAGGAAAGCCAAATTTCTATTCCCTTCCTTCCATTTATCTAGACCCTAGAATGTGTCCCTGCTACTTCACTCACCTTTCTGGCCTTGAGTGACTTAGAAAGATCTTCCCTCTTCAAAGCACTTCACTTCCATCTTTCAGAAAATTATCATAATACATTGGTTTTGTTAGAACAAGACATTTTACTCTTATCTCCCAGGAACTTGTAATAATAAACACATAGATCTATAGTATCTGTCGTGTGAATGGTACCCCCAGGGTTGGGCAGTGTCAAATCTACACAAAGTTGGTGGCCTTGGCTGTGCGTCCTAAGGCAGGGACCCAGACTGCTTTACTTAGAGATGAATAAATATTTATTTATTTGACCATCCTGTGAAACAGCCACTGGGTCTTCTTCTTAGCTGGGTATTTTGCCGTGAAGGACTGAGAGACTAATGCCACATTCAGCTACACTGGGGCATCCATGCTTTCACTTAGTTCATCCATTTTTCCTCAGTCATTCTTACTCTAGGACTTTTGTAGGCTTGTCTTCCCAGCAGTGAGGTATGCAGTAAAAGAAAAAAAAAAAAAAAGCATGAACTGGAAGGCAAGACACTTGGGTTTTATTTCCAGTACTACCATTAATCAGCTCAGTGATCTTGGGCAAATCTCTTAACTGATCTGAGTCTTAGATCCCTCCTCAGAAAATTAATAATAAAGCAATTTGAAGACCACAAAACTCTCTGCAAGGATAAGATTATCATTATCAATAATAATTTATTATTTAGAAATAGTAACAATAATAGTACTAGTAGTAAACTCACCATAAATCCCACATTTTAAATTGATTTAAATATTCTGTAACTTAGATGAGATAACACATAAATTAGTAATAAGGTAGTAGGGCTTTTATTATCTGACTAATGTCACCCCCATATCAGAGAGCAATAGCCTAGGGAGGAGTAACACTTGGTGACTCATGATAAAGAGCTCAGCAACAGGAGATGCCTGTACCACAAGCAGGAGAACAGAAAGGCATGTGATGCCTGAAAGAAAGTGAAAAATCTTGTTATCCCCAAAGCCTTGTCTCAAAGTTTGGCACAAGGGTTGCTCTGAACAAGGGACTGAGAGCCCTGGGGTGCTTTCCGATAGATAACTCACTATTACATTTGTGTGTGAACCAGATGTCATAGTGACTCTATTGGCCTCAAAGAGTCAAGCCTGCCCCCAGTCAAGTGAGAGAGGATCAGGAGGGAATTGTCTACATAGAGCTTTCCCCCTTAAGACGAAAAAGCTCTAGATTCCAGTGAAACGTTGCCATACTTAGGGGTTCTGGACAATCTAGCAATCTTAACAATTAAGAGGCTTTGATGTCAAGATACTAGACTGTCTAGACGGGGAACACAGATATTGTACCCAACAACATTCACCCAGAGATGAGAGAACTGAGGGAACTTGTCCAAAGTCAAGCATCACATCAGTGTAAGAGCCATAACCCCAACCGAGTTACCCCAAATCTAAAGATAGTAGTAAGCCACATTCCTGCAAACACCGATGCACGATGAGGCACTACCAAGAGATCCCAATGAACGTTGGGAGGCTCCACCAATGGAGGTATTCTGGCTGCCCACATGTACTTGCTCCACATGTAGTCACCACAAGTCCTGAGGACTCCCAGTTTTCCCCTGAGGTTTGTCGCTCACACCCATGATCCTTACAGCACTGTGGACTGACAGGATAGACTGACTGCTCGTGTTGGAAAGACTCCTGCATCAGGGTCTCTAGAACTGCTGCCATGCGTGGGACCAGGTACAGGGTTCTGGCCAGTGCTGGCCCTCTCTTCTATCCCTCTTCACCACTCATTCTCTGGGAGAAGCGTATATCATCAAGCAGATGTCCCCTCTACAATTTAGGGTCACATGTTTACCTACAAACTGGGTCTTAACCAAAGTGCTAAATATTGTTCTGCTTTGTGGCCATCAGCATTCATTCCCACCCATTTATCCTCTCCGCTGAACCTTGGGGACTAGGAGCCAAACAACTACATTTCCCAAACTCCTCTGCCTCCAGGATTGTCTAAACAGGATTTCAAGTCTAAACATGATTTACAGTGTGCCAGTCAAATGGCAGCATGCGACACACGCGCAGGAGGCTTTATAGTGGTCTTCCGAAATGCAGGTGCCTCAGGTCTGTGGAAGGATCTGGTTTCCAAGCTCTGGCGAGCTTCAAAAGTGCCAGGACTCTTGAAACCACACCTTGAAAGCTAATGGCCGTCCTCCTAACTTTGGCCCTTCCAGCCTTGCCCGTGGTGTTGCAAGTCCTTATTGGCCCATGGTGTATCCCTCCTCACTTGACACACCTGGAGTAATTTTCTTGTATTTTCTGAACTTTCCCAGGTAAAACCAGCCTGCCAGTCACCACTGTGTGATTTGAGGCAAGTGACATCCTCATTCTGGGCCTCAGGTTCTGCTCTGTACAATGAGGGGTTTGGAGGAGACAATCCCTACCTTCCTTCTGGTGGTAAGGTAGGCAAAGCTCCAGGAAACTGTAAGTCCTCGCTCATCCGTTTGGAAGAAAGCAGGGGGAGAAGGGGAGGGAAGCTTGCCTCGTAGGAATCTCGGTATGTCCTGCGGGCGAGCGTCGTGGTCCTCGGAGTAGCTGGCTGAGAGGCATCCGGGTACCACTCCTCAGTGTGAGTTGATAGTGGCTGTTGAATTGCTGGTAGCCTTCTCTCCTGGAGTCATTGCATTATCGCTTCTTTACGAAAGTGGAGCTCCCCTCACCCAGAATCCCAACTAGAAGTTCGTGCATCTGCCATATCTACGTGGAGACTCGTTTGCCTCCCCCCTCCCCAAACCTCAACTTTCTCTCTCATCTTCCAACCTGAATGTGAGAGGCATTCGTGAGTTAAGGCATCGTCTCACTCAAGCTCTTCTTTTTCTTTCCTTTAAAAATTTTAGTTAATACATAATTCACATACCATACAATTCACCAAAACGGTGTGCCTCCATTGCCACTATCGAATTCTAGAACGTCCTCATGACTCCTGAAAGAAACGCTGACCCATTAGCAGTCACTCTGCAGCATCCCCTCTCCCTGGCCCTTGGCAACCATTAATCTACTCCGTGTTTCCCTGCTCTGGGTACCTCATAGAAATGCAATCACACGCTACGTGGACTTCTGTATCTGCTCTTCCTTGAAAGTCAGATCCGTCTAGAAGGGCATTTGTGGTAGATGTGATCAGCCATTTCCCCTGTAAAAGTTGGGGGGGGGGTGCTGATGCGGTCAGTGCCCCGCCCACATTCTTATAGCTTGACCATTTCAATGTGCCCCAGTTACTCCATCGTGGGCGTCCTCGCCGCTTCGCCTGAGTGCTTTCTCTAAAACCAAAGAAGGCCAATCTGCTCATGTGTGAAGAAGCCTGGAAGTGCCAGAGCATTAACGCCCCTCCAGCAATGGCTGACGAGGTGGCGTGTCCGGACCCCAGCTCCCTTGCCCCTGGGCGGGATAACTTGGAGTGGGGTGGCGCATTTTCCACACTATTTTTCAGAGTTTCCACGTGGGGCTAAGGCCCAGTTGCCCGTAGTGGTAACTCACTGAATCATGCCCCCTTTGTTGGCTCTCTTCCCTTCCAGCTCTCTTTCCAAACAAACCACATGAACTTGAATCCGTGCCACAGGGTCTGCTTCTGAGGGAACTCAACTAAGGCACTTGGTTTATCAAATGCTTTTCTTCATGCCAACCAGTTACATTCCAGGGAACTGAGCTAGTGGGAATTTTTATAGGTAGAGAGGGAAAGTAAATTCTGGAGTTAGGGTTGGAGAGCAGCCTGCGTCCGGGACTATAGCAAGCAGCATGGAGGTCCTGGGGGACCCAGGAAAGGCCAGTACGAGCGGGGAGTGGGGCAAAGACTATGGACCGCTCTTCCACACCACCACGTCTAAAGCTCTGACATGTGACGGGGGCTCAGAGGTGTTTGTAGTCTTGACTATCTCCTTTTGCCTTAGTATGAGCTCTGGGGGTCGGATTATTCATTCACTCTGTCCTTCATTGATTCAGTCATGTATTCACTCATTCAGTATCAAAATATTTTCTCAAATGCTCTTGTCGTGCTAGGAAATACACTCAGTGTTGGGGAAAGAAGACGAATAGGGCACAGCCCCTGCCATTAAGGTGCTTCCAGTCAAAAGAATGGAAGCCCCTGCGGGTACCAAGAGTACCTCCCCATTCAGACCTGCCTGGCTGGGGCCTTTGTAAAGGGGTCTTTGCTTGGCCCTGAAAGGGGTGGGCTGCACATTGTATTTTGCTCATTCAAAGCAAACAAGCAATAATGTGATGGCAAGAAGCCTCATAAAGTGGTTATTTCTATTCCCGGACTGCTCCGGGGTTCTATCTAATTTATAAACATTGTTTTATGAAAAATTGAGATCATTCTTGGAAGTGCCCAGAGAGAGTGACCTTTGCTTGTTTTGGTGCAGTGTTTGTGTGCGAGTGTGTACACAGCTATTGTTGCTAAGGAGGCGATGGCCAGCCTCCGGTAATGGCTGTCTTTCCATTCTGCACATTTCCTTAGTCAGGGTGGGTGTAACTGGCACCCTTGTCTCCATACCCAGTTTTCCTCTAGAATGAAAGAAATGGAGTCAGCAGCCTAACTGAGTGCCCAGGCAAGGCTATCCTCCCCACAGCACAATGACGACCAATTCTATCTATGCCTTCGGATGCTTCCGGACCTGGACATCTTAGGTACATGTCTCAGCTTGTCTTTCAGGGGCTCTTCATCTAAATTTTATGGGAATCTCTCATTAATGCCAAGCTCTGTCTCTAGAGATTTCCACCCAATTGCAGAACTCAGAGGTGGTAGAAGCTTAGGATGGTGGGCGAGTGTGTGTTATGCGCCTTATGTGGGAGAAGCAGAGAATCAAACTCAAGTGACACTGAGGAATGACTAATCCCAGAAGCAATGGGAAGGAAGAGCACCAGGGTGCAGTCACCTTCCAGCTCTGCTGCTTAACTTGCTGTGTGGCCCTGGACACATCCCTCTCTGAACCTCAGTTTGCTCAAGTGTCAATACAAATACCTGTCTCATATTTTGTGAACTAATTGAGCAATGTCTGATAAAATACGTAGCAACCAGCCCGTCCCAGATATTTCATTAGCCTATTTCCTGTGTGTGGAATGTTATGTCTTCAAATATCTGCCTAGACCACCCTTTCCTTTCATTTAAAGTTCTGGTTAAAGGTCACCCCAGGTCAAGAAGTCTTCCTTGCCCACCCCCATCTTAAAAATCAGTCCCTTCTGTCTTTATTCTCTACCTTCTTCCCTGGTTTCCTTTTCTCCATAGCACTTATCATTACTTGAAATTCTGTCATATATACCTTTTTATTTTATTAGATTTTAAAAAATTTACTGTCTCCCCTAACTAGAATATATTTGTACCATGAGGGCAAACACTGTTTTGTTCACCATGGTATCCCCAATGCCCACAATGATGCCAAGCACATAATTTGTTCAATCCATATTAGTTAAACCAACAGTGATTATGTATTACATTGCTCCCTATATGTAGCCCAGGGTGTATTCTGGACTAATTTAGCAATGGGGGAGTCCCCAATTACATATAAATATTCATAAAAATGCTCCCATCAGAATTTGCCAGACTCAATTAGGCTTGTAATTGGAAGAATGCGTATTTTCCCTTAATATCAAATATCGGTGTCTTTTTTTTCCATTGATATCATTCTATCTCCTTCTTCCCACCAATCTGCCAGCACAGTGTGTTTGAGCTCTGGGGATGTTTTGGAAGTGCATCTTTGGACTCTGGGATTATTTCTTTTTCTTTGTATGGCATTGCAGAGGGGGCACCCTAACACTGCTCCTCTGAAACCCCTTTAATATAGTTGCAATGGGCTGCACAACTCCCTGGGGTCTTTACTGGAGCCATCACACCCATGAGGCCATGACTGTGACCCTCTCACATAGCCAGAGCACAAAAGAACTTATTTGGAGAGCAAATTTCAAGTAAGAGTTGATATAATTGGCTCCAGGGTTCCCTTTTCTTTGGTCTAGCATGGGCTCTAAATTAAACAAGAATTGACTGGTAGGAAGACAGGCACAGCACCAAGGAAATATCAGTGTAGATGGTACTCCCACCACTCTCCAAGATGATCGGTACTCCCAAAGGGGCTATACTGAACTTGAGGTTAAAATAAGAAAATGGAAATCCAGAGAAGTGAAGTGGCGTACCCCAGGTCACACAGCTTGTTCATGGCAGAGCTGCAATTAAATCCTTGTTTGCCCTGTTCTGAGCTAGACTGGAAGCAAATTCAAGACAAGGACTGTGTCTGACACAGTGGTCATGGATACCTCAGCACCTAGGACAGTGCCTGGCACTTACCTTGTACTTGTGTTTGCAGCAGACCGTACAGCCCTGCAGCCACCATTTTGAACTGTTGCATTTAGAAAAAGCAAGTCCAAAAGGCAGAGAAACTGAAAGGGTGTGTGGGTGAAACAAGAGTTCTATGGAAAGTAACAGGACAGGTCAGGGTGGATAGTGATAGTTATGTCCCAGAGATATAACGTTTTAGTACAAGGTTTATCTTTGCTTTAAGAATGCCCTGTCCTTTTTTTTTTCTTCCTGTGTATCTAGGACTAGATTAATACACCTTTAAAATAAGTCCTGACTACCCTCAAGAGAGCACATAATCTTGTTAACTATTTTGTAATCCAATCCCCACCTTGCTTTCCCCCACCTCCATGTAATCTTTCTTACATTCCCTCCTTCATTTCAAATGCATAAAAGAAGCTGTAAAACTGTTATTCTCTGGAGTATTTGAGATTTTACTCCCTGGCATATATCCTCAGTTTGGCTCAAGTAAACTCGTATAAAAATTCTGTACAGGTTTGGACACTTCTTATGCCGACAGCTGGGTGGCTGCAGGATTATCCCTGAGCTTTTATGGATTCAGCCTTTCCATCTCTGTCCTCAGTTCCCCTCAGGACAGTTGTCTTCTGGCATTACGACCAGCAGGCCCTAAATTTTTAATCCAAGAGATTAAAATGGATGATCCAATAACACAGTTGAGGGAAGAATCTAAACATTATTTTTTTCCCCTCCATTCTAGGGTCATTTAAAAGAAAAAGAAGGAAAGAGAGAAAGAGAGAGAGAAAGAAAGAAAGAGAGAGAGAGAGGAGAGAGGAAGGAAGGAAGGAAGGAAGGAAGGAAGGAAGGAAGGAAGGAAGGAAGGAAGGAAAGGAAGGAAGGAAAGAGAAAGAAACCACCATTAGAATTATCATGTTCGCATTATGCCAGCCGGTCAACTGAATCCAATTTATCAACTCAATGGAAACACACTCGCTCAATGAACTGACCAGAGCTGACTAGCTCAACAGTTAAATATGTCATTGGAAAAGAGTAAATGATAGGCAGCATGTGTGTGGTGCAAAAGGCAGATTCCTGGGTTTGAACTGCAAAAGTTCTAATTCAGTAGAACTGTGATATGGCCCATGAATATGCATTTTAACAAGCATCCTGATGAATCAGATACAGATGACATTGGGTTCAAAAGCCCTTGTGCAGGTGTCATGAGATGCACATTCTCACTGGGGACATGCCTCTGCATGGCCCTGGGAACTTGGCCAGTTCCCGTGAACTCTCTTCCCTAGACAACAAGCATGTCATTGCAAGCTGGTGACTTGGTGACTCAATACAGCATCCAGAAAAATTTGGTCCTGCCATTTCTTCCAGAGCTCTAAGGCACTCTTTCTCTTGCACACCCATCAGTCATATTTCACATCCCAAATAAAGTATAATTTAACTACAGAACAAACAAAACAGAAACAGACTCATAGATACAGAGAGCAAACTGATAGTTGCCAGATGGGAGGGGGTTGGGGGCCTGGGTGAAAAAGAGTGAGGGGACTGAGTACAAAGTGGTGGTTACAAACCAGTCGCAGGGATGAAAAGCACAGCAGAGGGAATATAGTCAATGTTGTAATCACTCTGTACGGCGCCAAGTGGGTACCAGACTCATCAGGGTGCTCACTGATAAGTTATACAGATGTCTAATCACTATGCTGTACACCTAAAAATAGTATAATATTGAATGTAAACTATAATTTAAAAATTAAAAATTAAAATAAAAGGAAGGAAGGGAGAGAGGGAGGAAAAATTTATTTTTGCCTTCTTTAACTCAGTCTCAATTCTGTTGTTTGTTGTTACTGTTGTTGTGTTTTGTTTTGTTTTTTGCACAACACTAGCAGGCTTTTTAGCCTTTAGAAAAACAATTCCAAAGAATGGTGCACATGCCATTTTTGATGGAACACAGTTATTTCTTCATTTTAAAATTGATAGATTAGAAAGATTATCCCTTCAAAACCATAAATTCTCAGATATTAAGCTTTAAAAATTAATTTATTTAAAAAGTATACAATAATTTATGGAGAATACTAGATAAATAATAACATGGTATCCTGACAGGAAAAAAAATCATGAAATTAGAATTATATAAATGACTAAAGTTTAGAAAATTCTGATTAAAATAACCATCAGGATCACCTGTCAGCCAACCTGTTGGAAGATGACACTTAGCTGTTTTAACTTTAATCTGAAAAGACGTTGTGCTGGTTAGAGGTGCTACTCTCATTCCAGCTCTAATTCTCCAACATTATTTTGAATCTCAGTCTCTCTCTCTCTCTTTCTTTCTTTCTTTCTTTCTTTCTTGCTTTCGGAGTCTCGTGAAAAGGTGAGTATTGTTGCCCCATCATCCCAGAACATTCCACACTATGTTTAGCCTGATGAAGCCTGTGGCTTTCAAGTCTTACTTCTCTACCACACACCTTTTTTCCTTGTTTCTAAGAAGATCCAATTCTGACTGGTATTGACACACTTTCAATACAATAGTTTGGGTTCAGTGGTGTTAGCGTTGAGAACAGAAATCAACATGACACGAGCCTTCTCACCAAATCAGAATTCAACGGAATGTTAACTGTTCAGTCACATGTGGGCCTGTGGACTAAAGTTTTCACTTACATTTTAAAGAGCGACGGCATTTGTCATCACATTCTGGAAGCATTTCTCACGGTGTATTCTGTGAAAACAAGGGTCCACTACGTCGACCAGAAGGAAGTCCCAAAGCCAGATACATTTGGGAAACGCTGACTATTAGGAACTAATTCCCTGTCTTGGAGTCTCACGCTGCAGAACATTCTAGTGTAATGGTCAAATATGCAAGTTCTACAGCTGTGTGACCTGTGCCTCCGGTTCTCCATTTGTCAAGGGGAGAATAACACCAGGCCTATCTCATAGGGTCACTGTGAAGACGCAGTAGGTCCGTGCAGGCAAGGCACTTAGCAAAGTGCCAGGCGTTGTGTGAGTGTTCGCTGAAGCTGATTTTCTACCCCAGAAGCCTATTTAAGGTTCTGAGAAGTCCTGCGGAGAGGACACCTTTCCATGTTGCTTAAGCCAGAGTCACCCAAACTTATCTGACTGCGGAATCCTCTGTTAAAGTGGAAGTCTTCGGAATTAATATTTATGGGGTCAATCATCTGGGAGACACCACTCCAAAGGCTCCTGTCGGAAAGCAGGGCGTGCAGAGAGCCCGGCGGGGTTGCGGCCAGGTGCCTCTCCTGAGTTAGGAGATGCTGCCCCCAAGTGGACAGAAAGGCCTTGCTTAGAAAAGAGCCAAGCCCTGCTCCACCGGTGCAGCTAAGGCAAAGGGAATGAAACAGCCAACACACCCTTCTCCTGTGGACATGGTTCTAACACCCACAGGAGGAGAGCACTAGTGACGCAAAAACAGACGTCATCAGGCAGCGTGAACAGGAAGCGCTGGGGCTCTACGTTGCCCCCTTCAACAGAGACCGTCTTTTCGTTTCTAGGTGTCTTTTCTCTGCTTTTATTTTCTTGCTAGTTTCGGGTGCACACCACAGTGGTTAGGCATTTACGTAATTTATGGCGTGCTCCCCCCAAGAGGTCTAGTGTTCATCTGACATCATGGATAGTTTTTACGACATTTTTGACTCTATTCCGCACACTGTATTTTACATCCCCGTGACTATTGATTTGTATTCCCTAATCCCTTCACCTTTCTCACCCAGCCCCAATCCCTCTCCATCAAACAGTCACTGGCTTATTCTCAATATTGAGGAGTTTATTTCTGTTTTGATTGTTTGTTTATTCTGTTCTTTAGGTTCCACACGTCAGTGAGATCACATGCTATTTGTCTTTCTCAGGCTGCCTTAGTTTGCTTAGCATCAAGACATTTTTATATGTCTCGGTGGGAGCACTGCCCAGGCAGGCACAACACAGGTGACCAGTGAATATTTGCAAAATGAAAGACTGGCTGATTTATTCCCTAAAAAATAGGAGCTGAAAATCTGAGTGAATGGTGTCTTTCCAATCTACTCTTTAGGGAACTCAAGGGACGAATACTGCACAGAATTCCAGGTAATCTGGCTTGACAATTTTTCTCTGGGATGTCTTAGTACCCATGAAGGAGGGAAGATGTTAACATTTGAACAAAGGTGTCAACTAGAATTAAAATCCGAAGGTGCTGAAGAGTTCACCAGCACATTCCATTCATCAGAATAGCCAGTTCGATAAAAGTTACCACCTTATCGCTTATGTTTTCTCTGAAACAGCAACATGAGAAATCCAATGGAGTGGCCATGGGGTTCTCAACAGGGTCACATCTAAGAAGTTCCTACATTCTGAGTTTTTAAAATGTTTCTTGTTCTTGTTTTCCTTTTCCTCCCTCCCCTCTTCCTTCTCCTCATTCTTAAACATGAGTTCTTTGTTGAACACAGTTGGGAATACAGACGTAACTGCAGTGATCTAAATACAAATACTAGAGAAGACTAGGGTGACGGGGGAAACTGAGGCACTGTGTCATCAGGGACCTTTGAATTACAAGCAACAGTAAGGCAGTTAGACTGGGTTCAGCAGATGCAAGGGACTTATTGAAAAGGTCCTAGAGGGCTGAGCACCCGCCGTGTGAGAAGAAAGGAAGCCAAAAAGCTCAAGGGTCTTCATCAACAGAAATGCATTCTGTCATGGACCATTAACAGCATTCGTTTCCAATCTCAATTTCTAGTGAGAGAAGAGCTGATTGGCCAACCTGAGATCAGGTCCATTCTCCACCCTGTCCTGTGCGAAGGAAGTCAACCTGTATGGACTCAATTAAGGGTCTCTTGCCCTCTGACTTCCAAATGGGTTCAGGTGATGGAGAGCACTGTAGGAGACTGGAGGGAGGGAGAGACGGAGGGGGGTGAGTGGGTGGAGGGCATTTCTTCCCCCAGCTTTCTCCCTGCTAGGCCATGAGACCTGGCTATCTCCCTCCACTTAAAGTCATAGCTCCCGTCAGAGGTCTTTCCCTTTAGGTGTAGGGCTGAGGTCCTGCCTCTGCCTTTAAGATTTTCTTCCACCTTGTGCATCCCTGGTATCTACTTCCAATATTAAACTCTCACAATTTAGTCAGTCTGAGTGTCTCCTGCTGGGACCTGGCAGATCCCAGAAATCTGCCAGAGAATTTATCAGGCAATCACTTAACCTCTCTGAGCTACAGTTTGCACAGTCGAAAGGTCGGATCAGTACCTCATAGGGTTATGGTAAGGCTTAAATGGGTTAATACAAGTAAAATTTGACCTGTATAAAACCCTCAATAAAATTAGGCTATTCTTACCATCATTTTGTCTTGGCAATGAGGTTATTAAAAACATATTTGTGAATGTGATTTCAAATGTTATCTTTTTAAGAATTTGCCCATAATCAGGAAAAATTCATGTGTGACCAAATGTCTTGAGGTGGGGGAAAATGTGATCACAATGGCTTTGGTGCCCTGCCCTGTGGCAGCGAAGTAGCAGCTTCTTAGTGCTTATGTCAATAACATTAACATATTAGAGATAGGCTGTGAGCAGCTCTTCCACTCACAAATCACCTTCCGCTGCTGAACACAGCAAGAGGGGGTCCTCGGAAGACCACCGAAGGCAGAAGCTGCCCCTTCTCCCCGCTGCGGGATAGAAAATATTCCCATGGGAAAGGCAAAGCTCTGGACCCAAGAATACTACCTTAGGGGATTACTTACTTTCTGTACCCAAAGACTTAACTTCTGTACTCCAGGTCTGTGTTGCCCTAAAAAGGAAGAGGTTAGCTAAGGACGATCTCTCCCTGGGACAGGGCCCCACTTGTTCAGTAAGGGTTTTGCTTTGCTTTCTCCAAGAGAAGAAGTTACAGCTGTTGAGGAGTATCATTAAAGACAGGCAGCATGGTCCAGTTGACAAAACATGAGTTCTGAAGCCAAAGAGACCTGGGTTTGAACCCTAATTCAGTCAATTATTAGCTGGAATATCTTGGGAAAGTCATCCATCTTCTCTGAGCCAAAGGATTCTCATCGGTAGTGAGGTGAATACTTCCTGCTTTTATAGGATTCTTATGGGAATTAAGTGAGAGGAGATGTAAAGCACTTAACATGGTGCCTGGCACACTTAATAAATAGTGGCTATTATTGGCTGGAATAGTAGTAGTTTTCCACTTGTTAATTGTTAATGCCATTATCTTTGAGGTAGAGAGAGACTCCAAAGCATCTCATAGACCCATAGACTCTGAGTTGAAAGAGGCCGAAAATCCATCTACTTAAACAACCCCGCCTCCCTAAACCCATGCTAAGGAGAACTCTACAAAGCCAAGTGAGCAGTACATGAGGATCCTTCTGAGACTTCCAATTGGCTTGAATGTAGACACAGAATAAGAGTTTGCATTTATTGAGAGTTCACTCGGTGCCAGGCACTACTCTAAGGCCTTTAGAAACGTGAAGCTAATTCTAAATTAATCTTCAGTACAATCTATAGGACCCTCTCATTGCCCCCATTTTATGGATTATGAAACTCTTAATCACAAAGGTTAAGTAACTTTCCCAAAGTTACATAACCCATGAGTGGACTCAGAACTTGAACCAGGCAGCTTGTCTCAGAGCCCCAACTCCCAACCCTTCTAATTGTACTTCCTCAATGTCTGGCTGAAAGTCATAGCAAAGCAAAGCCACAGGCTCCGCATGCCAGGAAGGCTATTTGGATTGAACCGATGAGTTCATCAGCAAAGCAAATGATCTTCCTGATTCGGGCATGCTACATCTATCAGAGATGTAAAGTATCCCATAAGCCAGAGATTCTCAACCCTCGTAGACGATTGGAATTTACTTAGGGAGCTTTTCAAAATGTACCTAAGCTTAGGCCTCACTGAAAGATTATTTTAATTGCTCTGGGGTGGAGTTTGCAGGTAAAAAACGTTTTTAAGCTTTCTACATAGTTTCAATCTGCAGACGGGGTTGAGAACGATGGGTGTACACTCCCCTCCCCCTTGGTGGATAGTTGATGGTCATAGAGCTTCTTGAAGCCCTTCGGGGATTGGGTTTGTTTATCTTGACATTTAGTTCAGAACTAATTAGCTGATTCTCATACACCATGCAATAATATGTTGTGTAAATTCTGGATACCACTTTGCACAGAAATATGAGACTTTCCAAGGAGAACATGTTTCTCCCTTACTAAGTGTAATCAAGTTCCCTTTGGAAAATGGCAGCATCCAAATCTTTTTGTACTAATTATCATGAAAAAAAAGAAAACCTGCCTTGAAACATCGCAAGGCAGCCAGCATCGTTCAGTAAGTTCCGCCCTGTAACTGGCTTAGGCCTCATCAGGCTTGCTCTCTTTGGCTCTATCAAGGGTACAGCCACTTCCCTTCACAACCCCTCATGGGAGTTGATTTCGTCACTCTTCCCTGAAAGGTCAGGACATTCCCCTTTCCCTGAAACTCCCATCAAGTAATCTCAGCTCAGCCTTTTGTTATCTTTGTGTGCGGCTCCCCGGAGAATGGATTTTACGTACAAATAAGAGATGTCTGCAATGTAAGATAATTTATATTTGAAACAGAGACAAAACAATTTTATTTTGAAAGAGGATACTTAGAGAGAATCTTGTTAGATATCCATCCAGCATTCCCTTCCTCTTTCCTACCAGGACACGAGCTTGTTTAGGAATCACCCCCCGCCCCTGGGGTAGCCCATGTGTGCTCAATATTCATCTGTGCTCACTGTTGCATTTGCTCTTCCAAAGGCGTCTTTACCCTTCACCACTCTGACCCGGGGCTGGGTGCCTGGCCTTGGTGATGGGTGCACGCTGGTGGCATTGACGGCTCCCTTGCACTGCGCTTTTCAGTAAGCGGTAGAAAACAAAGGCCGGGTATTTGTTTTGCTAGCTTCCCCCACTGCTAAGCAGTTGCAGGCTGACAGCATCCCGCTCTGGATGGGCGAGGAGGGTCTCCCTCTGAGCCTCTGTGTGTCGGTCCTAGTGGGAGCTCTGTCCTCCTTGGGCTGAGGTGCAGTAATGGCTCTCTGTCGTGACTAGCCCCTGGACTGCGCAGCTCCCTTGTTTAGTCCCCTAGACTTTCGCCCACAACTTTACAGTCACTTTATTAAATTCTCCTCATTTAACAGGTTTACTGTGTTATCTGCTTTCTGCTGGGACCCTAACACATCATGTGACCCCAATGTCAGGGGCTGGATCCTGATTAAACTCACCTAACCACAGTGCCCCATTTCCCAGTAATCATTGCAGACACCCAGGGTTAAGGCAATCAGGGCGTGGAATTATCTTAAGAAATGTTTGGTTCCAGAAATGGGCACCTGACTTAAACTGGCCAAGAAGACGCTAGATGCCTTAGTCCATTTGGGCTGCTCTAACGTAATACCACAGACCGGGGAGCTGAGACACAACAGACATGTCTTCCTCACAGTCTGGAGGCTGGGCAGTTCAGGCTCCAGGCATCAGCGTGGTGGAGTTCTGGTGACAGCCCACTTTCTGATTCCCGGCTAGCACTTCATTGCTGTGACCTCATGTAATGGAAGGGGACAAGGATCTCCAAGAGGTCTCCTTGATAAGAACACTGATTCTGTTCATGAGGGTCCCACCTCCATGATCCCAAGCACTTCCCAAAGCTTTACCCCCTGGCAGGATTACCTGGGGGCTGAGGTTTACAACATATAAATGGGGGTGGGGGGACACAAGCATTCAGACCATAGCAGAAGGGAAACCCCGGCTTCAGCTTCTGCTAGTAGCCATCCTGTGAGCATGACAGAAGTCACTGTGGAGACCAGGACAGCACACTCACAGACTGCAGCCTTGATTGTCACCTCTGTGGACTTACTGTTATGGGACCTAATAAATCTCTTTACAGGTTAAGCCAGTTTTAGTGGGGGCTTCTGTAGGTATTTTTATTTCTTATTTTTTTGTAATTTGCTGCTGAAAGCACCAGAGCCAATATAGTTTTATCAGTGTTTCTTTTATTTGTGCAGCAGCCTGAGGGTTTAAAACAGTTCTAATTTGATTTTCTCAGTGCCAGGTCAATGATTATAATATTAATAATAGTAATAGCTAAGGTAATTAGGAATAAATATCTAAGATCCAGGCACTGTTGAAAGGCACCGTAAATATTAATTTGGTTTATGATCGCAACTCGATTCAGTCTTAGATGACTAGGAGAAGGCACAGAGAAATCAAAACCACACATTAGGTCACCCCGTAAGTGGCAGAGCTGGAATTTGCAGCCTGTGTTCATCATTATATTCTCCCACACTGTGCATTAGGGAGGGCGGGCTTTCTGGCGTTGCAGATGGGGCAACTGTGGTGCAGAGAGCCACAGAGCTCGTTAGGGGGAGACTCAGGATTCACGTCAGAATTCGTGCTCTGTCCACCACGCCACATTTCCCTCCCAGGGAGCTTCCATCCGGGGCCTTTCTAATAACTCGCAGAGCAATCGAGGCCCATGGAAGCTCTCCACCTCTCCAAGAGGACCGGGAGCGATGTGTGAAAAGAGACTCCCTCTAGGGGCCACTGCATGCAGTGCAGCCTGCAGATGGCACTCACGGTATTCCAATTTTTATCTTACACACTCCCGAAAAGAATTTTATAAAAGTATATGCCCATCACACCCAGTTGCCCTTAGAGCCAGAAAGTCAGAAGGAGACACAAAGATAAATATGAGGGAGAAGGAAGAAAGACAAGCCTCCCGGGCTGGAGGCTCACGAGACAGAAAATGCAGAGGAGAGCAGGGCGAGGCCTTTCTGGGAGGATCAGGGAGTTTTGTTGTGTGGAGAGACATGGAGTTTCCCTCAGACACCTTTTCCAAAAATTCCAGTAAAGAATTAAATTGCTCAACACTGCTTCTTTGCCATCAGGCTGTTTCTTCAGAAAGCAAGGCTGTAATCAGAGCGGCCACAAGGCAGCCTAGTTCTACTTGGGTTAAAATTTCTGAAAGAATTCCAGCAGCTCACTCTGGATAGGGCCTCCGTGTGGGCGCTGGAAGACAAAAGCCAAGTGTTTGTCTCTAAAGCACCTGGCACCCTGTGCTCCCCCCGCAGCAATGTGACCTGCGTATTGTGGATGCTCGTCCTGTCCTGGGAACTCGTCAATGGTTCATCATGGTCAGCCTAGTCTCATGGGCTAAATGCAAGGTGTCAGTAGGCTGACCGTGTGTACCATTTGAAACGGGACAGGACTGTCGCTTTCTTTCCCCATTTCAAACAGTACGTCTGGTCAGCCTGTCCAGACATCGGCCCCCTGAGAGCATCCTGCCGAAGCCATGCTTTCTGCTCTGTTTCTGGGTTCCCCCACCTCAGTGCCATGCTGATTACACTCACTTTTCCCTCTGACAGGCTGAACCCAGGAAGCCCGACCTCTTCTTCCAAGATAGAGGTCCCTGGAGAGGAGACATGGTTCCCTTTAAAAAAAATGTTATTTTTTTCAATTATGGTTTACACGCAGTATTATTTTAGTTATTATTTTTTAATTGTTAAATCTATTGGGGTCACACTGGTCAGTACAAGTTACATGGGTTCCGGGTGCACAGTCCTACAAGAGTCATCTCTGTGCTGTGTCACGTGCTCATCACCCAGAGTCGGTTCTCTTTCCATCACCGTGTGTTTGAGACCCTGCAGCATAATTTTACGTTAGTTTCAGGTGTGCAGCATCGGGGATAAACATTTAGAGAATTTATGAAGTGATCCCCCGATAAGCCTAGTACCCATCTGGCACCGTACATAGCTCTGTAAAGAGACTAGGAGAGTGCTAAGTGTCATTATTATCACTAACCCTGCCAAGAATAAATGCTTCTCAAGGACCAATGGAAACCTGTCGGAAGCAACCTGGTTGTTTTCTGGGTGAAAACACCCAGTGTGGCCCAAAAGGATGGAGCTGGAGAAGGTGAAATGGATTAAGGAGCCTGAAGCTCTACAGTCTGCCTACTTGGCATAAGAACCCACCCTGCCTGACTCCAGGATACCCACTCTGCTAGGGAAATTGCCCCTTCCCACGGACTCATGAACAGGAGAGTTCAGTTTACTGTTGTGTGTTTATCTGGGGTTAGAGTATTTGCAGCACACATACATTGGCCTGAATCCATAACCAGATTTCCACCCATCTGCTGTCAGACTTTTGCATGATGATGACAATGATGGCATTTATTGTCAATGCAGACAAAAAGCCTGCTGGAATCTTTTTTGGAAGTTTGAAGAGTATATGCAATAAGTTATGGGATAGAATTCAAACAAACAAGGGTGTTTCACTTACAGGGTGATAAGGGCTCAAATTGGGTTCATACTTGGTTCCCAGGTGGTAGCAGTTGTCAAGATCTTGTATTTTCCTTGGAATCTTGAGAACTTTAGGAAGGAGAAGTGAAAATACCTGAACTAAGAGAGAGCAAAAAATATTAAAATATTTCACAGGATACAGGCTTCGGAATGGCAAACTTGGAAGGAAATGACACAGGTGCACGTATGAGCAACACGTGCCACCATGACGATCATCACAACACCATGTACCTCTGTGTAGTTTGGGTTCTCCCAGAAGCAACCTGAGAGAAAAGACGTGCAAATGGTTTGTTAGGAACTGAAGATACAATAGGAAACAGGGAAGGAAAGGCGATAATTAAAGGGAGTATCACCAAGCAGCTATTACTGTGGGCAACTGAGCTTCATCCCACTGAGGAAACTCTGGGAGCCAGTTAAAAAACAAAAAACAAAAAACTCTACCAACGCTTACTGGTCATTGGCAGAAAGCTGACAGGGCTTATTTATCCCCAGGCACTTTGGGTCTACCATAAGGGCAGGCAAAGTGCCTTAGAATCCAGGTAAGTTCTCAGGAGGACCACGGTGGGAGCGGCAGGTGGAAGGCAGCCTTCCCGTACTGACGGGGGAAGGGTCCAGGCCGTGGGTGGGGAACTGACGGCATCCGAAGAATTTTGCCTTTAGAGTGCAAGAGACACAGAGTAGCTGACGCTTTCTGAACGCTTAGGCGCCATTTGATGGACACAGCCACCATATAAAGTGTGCACGATTTTTGTTGGCATTTTGTTGCTAAGGAAAGGTACAGACAGGAGACAGGTGCTTATGTGCCAACAGCTGGCCAATGGCAAATCTAGGAGTGGAATCCAGGGGCTCTAACCCTAAAACCCATCATCGGACTGTAGAGCTTCAGGCTCCTTAATCCATTTCCCTTTCTCCAGCTCCATCCTTTTGGGCCACGCTGGGTGTTTTCATCCAGAAAGCAACCAGGCTGCTTCTAACGGGTTTCCATTGCTCCTTGAGAAGCAATTTTCTTGTCAGGGTTAGTGATAATAATGACACTTTGCACTCTCCTAAACTCTTTACAGGTTTATCTTTGTTAATACTCTTATCAAACCTACGAGGTGTGTCCTATAATATTCCCACTTTACCGATGAGGAAACAAAAGCTCAGGATGGTAAATAAATTGTAAATAAATTGCTTAAGGCCATATACTCAGCAAAGGGGAAAACTCAAGTTTCGGTCTGACTTCCATTCCCTTGATAATTCACTATGTTCTGCTGTCTCCTTACTGAGAAAGGTTTGCAAACATAAAGTATTGTGTATCCTTTGGCACTTGGCAATTCCAGGATCTACCTTTAAAATGGCCCAAGGTTAGTGAGCCCAGCCAATCCTGGGAAGTGGCAGAACTTCATCTCTACTAAGTTTTGATTCAAAAAGCGTGAGTAGGGAAATATAGTTATACACCTCTTTCTTCTGGATGAATGTGCATACCTCTGAGCTCTTGTTTTAAAGCATCAATAGACAGCTGACACTGGACTTAGGAATGTCATATGCATGTCAGCTTCCAGCCAGGACAAAGCACCCTTGGTCTTGGAATCAGGTCTGGATTTCAGACGGGGGATCTTGGTTTCAAAGGACTACAATGCAGAGCTGTTTCAGCAGTTGTCGTCTCCGTGTACTTGTTTCTTTCTGATTTCAGTGGTATGTGTTCATTACAGTAAGTATTGAAATGAATAAAATAAAAACAACAACAGAAAAACAAAGTTCAAAATATCTTTAATCACATTTTTTTCCTTCTCTTTAAAGGAGTATATAAGGTAAAGAGTGAGAGCAGCAGTCTCTACCCCACATCCCAGCCCAGAAGGAACCGCTATCAAGATGCTGGCTCTCACCAGTTCTTCTTGCTTTGTGATCATCAAGCTACACCTACAGGCCAGGTACACACATATACACCATTGGCAGCTTTTCTTAAATTGAAAAATGTCCTGGGGCTTTATTTTCCTCCATTTCCCTGCTAGTATTAACAGATTTACTTCTGTTTATTCTTAGCTCCTGGACAATATTCCAGTATATAGATTATAATTTATTGGAAAGTCTCTTAGTCCTGGAAATTCGTCTTGTGTCAAAACATTTGCCAATATAGAAAGTGCTCCAAAGATCATCTCGGTGTATCTTTTTCCACCTCCCAAGTTGGTGTCTTCTCAGAACATGTAACACTTACCTGAAGGTGTCAGATAGTTGAGATTCTCACCCCCTGGAACCAGGTTAAGCTTAGTATTTACTTTCTAGCTTCCCAGACTCCCTTCCAAAAATAGTTCTTGCTTCTGATTCTAGTTTAGATGCCCACAACCAGAAGCGATACTTCAAATTATAATTCCCTAGAGGCAATAGCGTGTCTGCATTCCCATTCTAATACCCAACCAGGAGAAATCCTAGCAGACATCTTTCTCCTGCCTCCATCTTCCCTTCCCACCTCCCACAGCCACATACAGCAGGATGTCCACCCTGACCACTGTCTCCTGGGCCAGCCCTGAATCCTTTTGGAGTTCACAAGACTGAAGGAGGCCTTAGAAGGTATTGCTCTTTGAAGTGAAATATACCTCCCATCTCTCCCCGCCCCCAGAGACAGAGACAGAGAGAGAGAGAGAGAGAGACAGAGAGAGAAAGTTCCAAGTCCTTAAACAAAGGCTGGATCTGTGAAAGCCTTGTTTGGTCTTGGAGGAGCAGGAAGACTTTCTGTCCTTGAGTTTTGTCTCGGCACTTAGACTGGAAGACAGCAGAGAAGAGCAGCCTGAAGCAGGACATCATCCCCCCTGCCCCCTCTTTCCGGCAGAAGGCCAGAACGTCCCAGGCCTCAACTCCAGCCAGCACCGGTCACCGACCTTTCCACCAGCTCTTCCTTTCTATAGGACTGGAGATGGCCTATCTGGAAAGAGAGCAGGTGGGAAGTGTAGAGACCACCCAGTGGCTAGTGAAACTGGGACGCTGCAAAGGGGGACTATGGGGGAAGGAATTGCACATCTGGCCAAACCCTCCCCGCCAAAGGTCTGGGACAGCAGGCGCTGGAGATGAGGCGTGAAGGGGAAACCTCAGGTGACCAGCTCCCTTTTCCTTAAAAATCTCAGCTCCACTGTCCAGACGGCTTTCTGACACGTCTCTCTGCCCTTTCCCTCAGCTGGACTCCAACAGGGACCCAAGATGAAAGGTACCTCCTCGACCTGCCTCCCTTGGGGAGAAAAACAAGGTCTCCTCTGCCCTGAGGTCTCCTGGGGCCGCGGCCACTTTTTCTCTGCTGCCATCTCCCCAGATGCTGCTCTCCGATGCTGAAATGGGTTCCCAGCGCGCTCTGGGCCTCGGTCTTCACGGGGAAGCGTCTCTCTTTGAGCTCAGCCTCTGATCCTTGGTGGGACGCCCAGCTCAAGGCCAGACGCAAGGCTCCTAGCGGGCACCTGGAAGTGGTTGGGGAGGCAGCAGAGGAAGGGGAGGTCGGTCCGGGCGCCCCACTCCTGGTCTTTCGGGTGGGAGTGGAGGCCACCCAGGCCCGGGAGGGCTCCAGGACCACGGGGCGGGAGCTGTCCGCGGTCCTGGCCGACGTCACTGCGCTTGGGGTCAAGAGCAGCCGGCCCAGCTTTCCTACGCGCAGGGAGGGGCCCGGGGCTGCGGGGCAGGCGTGGGTTCTCATTAACCCAAACCGAGAGGCGCGTTTCCGCGTGTACCTGAGCCTATGTGTTTGAGTGGGCGAATCCGAAAGTTTCTTTTCATGTTCCCTCTCAGTACCATCTTCCCTTTGGGACTCTAAAGACTTTATTTGGATGCCTCCCGCCCTCTCACCCTTCAGCCCTGCCCCGAATCTATTTGCCCTCCAGGTGCCTCCTCGTCCCCACCTCCGAACAGAAGCTGAAATCCGCAAGGCGGGGGCGGAGCAGCCACGTGGTCACCTCCAGCTTCCCACCTGGGCCCCACGCCGTAAGGCTGACCCTGATGAACCAGAGCACACTAAGGCCGGGATTGGCTTAAAACCCGCACGCCCTGGCCTGTAGGTTGAGGGGACAGAACTTCAGTTTTAGTAACTAGAAAATGGATCTTTGGAACGCTGAGGTTTGACCCTCTTCCAGTTGCGTTTCCATCGGAGCTGATTCTGAGCCAGGACTGAAACATGGAGGGCTCTCCCTTTTAGTTCAGAGACTTTCAAGGGAGAAAGGAGAAAGGGAAGTCCAGCAACAGGGTGGTGCATAGGTGGAAACATGGATCTAGTAAGTCAACTCAGCGTGTGGGGCCACAGAGGAATCACTTTAATGAGCCTGGCCCTGAGCTGACAGGGAAGCAGATAGTCCAGTAAATACTTGTTGAATCAAAAAGTGCAATAAATTGCATTTTAAAGCATTATATGTTAGTTGATTCCCTCTGTCAAACTATGCCAGTAATGGCCGATTTGGGCAACATTTATTCTACAATGCTTTAATAAATGGGGATAGAACAGTACTCTTAAAGGAGCAGGATGCTTTCTTATCACATCCATTGTTGAAGGACTATTTGCCCTACTCGATTTTGCCAGAATTGATATTTCCATTTGGCGCTCTACGTTGGCTGTTTCTAAGTTTGGCTCACAGGAAATGGCTTGACCACAGATCCAATGATTTTTATTTTAAAATTTGGTCTCCACTTTCTGCCTCTGAAAAGACAAAAAGTCATCCAGTTTAATTCTCTTATTCTTAGAGTAAAAACTAAAGTCCAAAGAAGGGAAGTGACTTTATGCAAGGTGACATAATTGGCAAGTGACAGAACCTAATGTACCCAGTAGATTTGCCTGGACATAAAAAAAAATCACCTGAGATACTTAAAAATGCAGATTTCTGTGGCCCATCTCCAGATATTCTAGTGGGGTAGAGCTGAGATGGTGCCCGGGATTTACTATTGATGATGACACCACTGGTCCAAGGATCACTCTTGAAAAGATACTATGAAAATCCTTTAAGGTTTAACTATTTCCAAAACAAAATTTTAAAGTGGTATAGAATTATTAAAAAACACAGCTTTTAAGACATTGTTATTCTCCTCACCCTTTCTCGACTATTCGTGTGTTCATGCAAGTTGCACAACCAACAAAAGCCAAGTCTGTTGACCATCCAGACACAACTTAGGTTACCACAGCGAGCCCCTGCCATAGGTTGGAAACCTGAGACTGATCTTTCTTACACATCACAAGATTAACCTAACTGAAATATTTCTAAGGCAATGGGAGAAATATTTCATTCCAAGAAACATCTGAAAGTGCAAAATTTTGTAACCACTAAACATTTTCAACATAATTAAAAATCATACTTTTGTTGAAGGTTTACCATTTAGTAATGTATTCCCTTATTCATTCAATGAGTATTTACTGGTCTACCAGCCAGGCCTTTAGTTAACATCTGTTGCATATTAAGTATTTTCAAACTTGGCAATTGACTGGAAAATGATACTGTAACTTGTGGGAGTCAGGTGGAGAGTTCTATTATCTTCCACAGCAGTGTTTATGATTACAACAAAATATACACAAATGTTTTTACATTATGCTATGAACTTTTATGTTTATTAGGCTCACAAATTAAACAAAATCTACAGAGGTAAGATAACAAAGCAGAAATTAGAATCATAGTTCACTGAGATAGAAAATGACCTTTGAAGGCTAAGGTTTATATTAAATCCAAAAATTCAATTCTAATTGTAAATGTAAAACAGTTTTGTGCTTTACATTTAGTGATATATATTATTTCTTTAGGAATACTCTCTGGCAAATAACAAAAGCATATATGAAGTTTGAATGAAGTAGGTCACAAAGTTTAATTAACTTTGATAAAACATGACAGATGATTAATTTTTACTCAGTTGACAGTATGTGATTATTATCTCTAAATCAAAGATTGACTCAAAAAGATCCACCGTTATGCTTTTACATATGTATTAATATGCTGTTCATTTCAGATTATGTAGATTTATTTGTTGATCCTCCATATTGTTCAAAAATTGACTTAAGGCTGTCATTTCAAATTGATTTCTAGGCTTTTTCAGATAAAATAGAAGTCATTGGATTTCCATCAACAGATTCTCAGGTACAGATCCGGTTCCATCCATGGCTTCACTTCATTTTCTGGAGGGCACTACAAAGAATTCCAAATTCACCTACAAAGAAAAGCAGATGAGCTACTCATTTCATGAACAAACACCCTTCTAGGGTCCACAGTGTGTAGACCGCACTAAGGGTAGTGGGATGGTGATAGAATTTGGGCAGTTATGACATAGGTAATTACAAGTTTTAGGAAGTGCTAGAGCTGTGCTAGGGTGTTTCTCAGGGAGGGAGTTAATAGTTTTCTCCTCCAGGGAAATTACTGGCTGGTTTGTTTCTCTTTTGCAGGACCATCCATAGATGCTTGCAAGGAGCTAAGCTGGTTCATACAAACTTCCTTTGTCAGAATCACCTGGGACCTGAATACATATACAAACTCCCAAGTCTTACCACAAATTTAATGAATTTAGTCTGGGGCTGTGATTCAGGACTATGAATTTTTATTAGTTTTAGGTGTATAAAACAACATAGTGGTTAGACAAGATCCATTAATTTTTAACTAGCTCTCCAAGTGATTCTGATGCACAGTCTAAGCAGATAGCTTAGCCTAGGTTGCTAGACCTTTGGACTAAGATGTCATTCATGCCATGTTTCCACATGCCAAGGGACCACCGGGATACAGACACTTCATAGAAGTGGAAAGAACCATGGAAACAGACAAGCCTCATGCCCTCCTAGAGCCTGAAGTAAGAGAAGTATAGCAAGATGATGGGGCTTTACATAAGGTCATATAACTCTAAGAGCCCTTCAGTTCCTAAATTTGTTATTCTGTGATTTTTAAATAGTTCTTTATAAACAATAGCTTATGGAGTTATTTTTGTCTTTTCAGGGGGAAATAAGAAAGAGAGAGAAAACAGCTATGGCCTGACCCTGTACCTCATATCCCTACTTTTGGATACTTAGTTGGCCTCCTTGGTGAATAGATTTATTCCAATAAAGTGTCCAATATGGAGTCTATAGGGGTGAATCAGCCTTGGGTTTTTTCAAAATGGCTGATCTCTAGTGGCCACACTAATAGGGAGTGACTATAATGCCCAAGGTCAGCTCTACATATTAGAAGTGGCCTCAGGTAACATCAGAGGGTATTAGAGGGACACTTGAAGCCTACCTGCCTTTTGGCCTTTGTTGACATTATATTAGTTAGGAACCCTTGTTTGACCTAGAATTCCTCCCTGCAGGCTCAATCCTTCAGTGGTTTTGTCCATTTATTCAATATCTCTAGTGTTGTGTGGTACATGCCACTAAGTCAGCTCAGATTCCTGGTGACCCTATGGATGAGTGATGTCCACAATATTCTGTCCTCAATGACCCTGCTCAGCTCTCGTAGACTATGGCTTGGTTCAGTCATCAATTCAAATGGACATTGCAGTCAAGAAATCAAGAGAAGGCTGAGACTCAGCAGGGCAGCCATGAAAGTTAGGAACGATCACTAAGAGCAAAGATGTGTCATTAGAGACCAAGGCTAAGATCATCCACACCCTTGTATTTCCAATTACTATTAATGGATGCAAAAGATGGACAGTAAAGAAGGCTGATAGAAAATAATTTTGATCCTTTTGAACTGTGGTGCCAAGGAAAGATCTACGGATACCCTGGACCTCCAGAAAGACAAAGAGGTGGGTTCTAGCTGTTAAGTGCCTAATATAATTTTTAAGAATAAGGCTAAGTGCTGAGGATTTACAGTGATTATTACATGACACCCCATTCAGGTCTAGTTGGGGAAATAGACAAGTAAACAATTACAAAAAATATAATGAAAAGTGCTCAGAAGGAAGGATCTGTAGGAATTCTGAGACATAGGATGGATACCCAAACCAGTCTTTTTTCATACAAGAAGAGCTATCTATGAAGGACTTGAAGGATGAGTTGGGGACCTTGAAATCGGAATGGTAAGACTATCTTAACTAACAGCTGCATGAGCAAAGGCCAGGGGCCAAGAAAAAGCATGGGCATGATAGTGGGCAGTGTTGCTAGAGGGGAGTTTGAAGAGTTAGAGAGAGAATTGGCAATGCACTGAATAACACTGTGATTTTTTTAAGAGCAACTGTTATATAATATCTTCATTGGACAGGAAGAGTGGAAGGCCAATAGATGAGCTATGAGGTGGCTGATAAAATAGATAGAACTTTTCTCTAAGGGGTTGAGATTCCAGGCAGAACACTATCCAGGGGACACTTAGAGGAAAAGTGGTGGAGAAGCAAAAGCAAAAGAGGAACATGGCAGTGACAAGCAAGGATGGAAAGGTAGCATGCTGGTCAGACGTGAGGTGGGACCTAGGAAAGTCCAAGAAGAAAAAATCCTCAAAGCAATGCTGAACTTTTAGTCAAGTTTTTCTCCCTAATACACCAGTGGCTTGCCTAGAGGTGCTTTTCCTCTTAGTTCCATATTTAATAGATTTCTTACTGTTCCCACAGTGAAGGTAAGAAAACACGAGCCTCTGTTTCTTGGGAGTGGCCTCAAAGGGTATATATTACTCACTGTTGATGGAGTCGGCCAGAATCTTGAGTTGCTCAGTATTGTCCAAGACCTCAATCCTTTGGGTGTATGGGTCATAACGAACGGAGAAGGGTCGTGGGATTGTAGCAGCAAAGTTCCTGAGACCAAAACCACAGATCTGAGTAAAGGGCACCACCTGGAGGAAAATAATTCTAAAAGATTTCTCAGCAGGATTTCACTTGGCTATTAGTAGCACTAGAACCCCACTAGACCAAGGGGTTTAGACGGTAGGCTGAGCAGTGAAATGGGGCTTTAGTGAGGTCCTCTCAAGTCCAGACAAGAAGCCGTGAAGCAGTCCCGCAAAGAGACCCCTCCCGACAGTGGGTGGAGAGGGACGAGGGGGGACAGGCTCCGTCTGCTGCACTGCATTGCTGTGGGCATTGGAGCCCACCTTCTGGCCTATCACCCACAGGATGGGGACACCAGACCAAGTCAAGAGGTCCTAAGAGCTGCCCAATTCACCTCAGTCACCACCTCACCTCACTTTCTCCTTGGCATCATTGAAACTCTCAGCCACATAATACAGGGGCTGGAACTCTGTGACGGTGTACTCCTGGGTGGCTATCTTCTCTAGCTCCAGGGGGAGGAGCTTCGGCTTATCCGACAAGCAGTACTGCAGGTCCCAAGTGGAAAGTTTTCACAGTTAAACCAGAGCCAGTGGTCCGTGCTGCACTCTGTATGTCGTTTGTGCATTGTCTCCTGTCTCGCCCTGATGCCTCTCCTATCACAGCCCAAATGCAGTAAACTAAACTACTTTGCGTATACTAGATACTATCCTTTATGGCCCATCTAAAACCTAGAGGCAAGATAGAAAGGACTAATCCACTCCAAATACTTTCAAGTATGGTGAGCAACAGACAGTGTGGAAGCCAACCCCATTTTCTAGCAGTTGCTTGTGAACACCTGTGTGCACAGTTCAGCCCTAGAATCAGGAGGTCCCTCTGTCCTGGCAACCTATGTGCTTGCAGTTCAACTACCTCTAACATCCATGGTCTTGATTGAATTGTAGCTACTAAGGTACCAATCTCTTGAAGTTAAGCCTCTGGGTTGAATTTCAAAATAGATGTACACGGGGTTTCCATTGCACTGGGAGAAAAGGAATGGTTGATTGTACCCACCACTTTCAGCTCCACCCTTGGTTCCTGTTAGGGTCATACCTGTAATTCACCAAAGGATGACAGGAGCCCAGCACCGTATGCCTTTATGGAGTCCCCTTGTTTGCAGAGCCCAAACTCCACAGTAAACCAGTAAATCTGGGATGGAGAGTCAAATTGAGAGCATAGCCCAAGGAAGGGGACAGCAGCAGATGCTCCAGGCCGAAAGGTGGGAGCGTGTGCAGGTCTGTTCTCCAAATCAGTGTGTTTGGGTTCACTTCTCTGTGTCCTGTGCTTCTCCCTAACTGGTCACTTTTTGAATCAAGAATTAACTGAATGCAAGATATAATGGAGAGCAAGGGGTGGGGGGCAGGATTGAGGAAGCCCCCAAAAGGCAGTGCCAACAAGTTCCTTCCTCCATGACAGGAATTCCTCCACCCCTTTTGCTTTCTTGTCTGTGGCATCAACTACAGTGAGATGTTCCCTTTAAGTTGGTCAGACATACCAGGCAATCCCATCAGGCTTAGCAGTGGGAAGTAGAGGATTGGATGGTGATAGAATCAATGAGGAGTCATCCCATCATCGGTGCTAAACTTGAGGTGTTTCTGAGTTATCCCTGTCAACCACTGCACTTAACCCTCCAGGACAACCAAGTCCTTTTCTTTCAATAGCTCCCAGTCCAACATGTCCCAGGTGCCTGGGCCAGGGAAGATGGTCATGGAATTCTGGCCTAAGTCTGCTGACTAGGGCCGAGAGAAACCTAGGGCCCAGTTAGCTGCCGGAGGCTGTCAGTGTTGGGGAATGAGAGCCGTAGGACTAGTTGTCTGTGTGTTGCACTAGAGAAAAACCTGAGAAGGCTGTCACATCTCAGTTGGTGTGACCACCTCACCTACAGATGAGGAGTCTTCAGCCCAGAGAGAATCAAAGCTTTGGGGGGAGGGGGGACTATCCCAGTAACACTCCCACCACCCACCGGGGGAGAGGGGTCTTACCGTGGCAAGTTTCTCAACGTACTCATCAGGTGCACCCAGGGAGGCCAGGCCGATTTCCTGTAGTTGTGGAGACAGAGTCAGTGGCACGACTGGGGTCTGCCTGTCTTCCACCTTGACCCTCAATCTCGTAGTTGACCACAGGAAGCTGATGGCTGGCCAGATGGCCTCAGCAGGCCCCAGATAGACCCTGATGATTGTGTCAGGTCTTCCCTAACCACACCTCACAGAACCATAGATCTCCAGAGTGAGGGAAGCCATTCCCTAACAGTTTGGCCTTTGTACTCACTTCACAAACGAGGAAACTGGGGCACAGAAAAGGGAGATGATCTGCTCAAGGTCACACAGTGCTTTGTGTCTAAAGCTTCATCTTTCGATTCCAGTGCGGTCATTGTTCTCCCCTCGCAGAAGTGGAACGAACATTCCTGGAGCACTAGGTGAGTCTTAATCGTGTACCCTGAAGACGTCACAGGAGAACAGCGGAGCGTCCAGGTATGTGCAGTTGGCGAGGCTGAAATGCCACGGACCCCTTCTCACAGCTCCCACAGAGAATTGCTAGTGGTCTCTGTCTCTGTTACAGTCTTTGCTTCAGCTTGCCACGTATCAAACAGCGTATACATACAAACAGTATTTTTGTCTTCGCTGCTACCCTGTTTTTGCCCTGTATAATGCGCACCCATGTGTTTGGCCCAAACGTCCGGGGGAAAAAAAATCTTTTAATTTTTTAATTCAAATTTGTATTTGTTTATAATCAGGTATTATAAAGGAATTTTAGCATTTATCTTTAACATATTATGGTACAAGCAATTTTACATAACAAATAATTAAAAAACACAAGAACAGATACAAGGTACAAGAAATTTTATGTACCAGTAACAAATTTATGGTATTTATGCATCATCGAAGGCCAAGAACTCTTCATCACTGTCAATGTCAGAAGTATCATCTTCCTCAATTGTAACACTTTAACTCATAAGCATAAATAAAAATTAAAAGCATTTATATAGATATGGGATTAGTACTACCCATGTATAATGCACATTCTTATTTTTTCCCCTCACAGATTTGGGCCCAAAAAGTGCTCACTGTACATAGTGAAATAGGGTACACGCATTCATTCATTGGAAAAGTATTTACTGAGTGCCTTCCGTGCGGTTGGATTTGTACAAATGGACAAAGGTCCTTGACCTCATGGTGTTCACATTTGGGTGGGTGCAGATAGACAATATGCAGTTGGACAACAAATTCTGCAAATTTATCCTAGAAAAACTGCTACATGCCTCATTGCTGAATATCACTAAGGTCACCTTTGAAGGACTCCCCTTGGGAAGCTGTGCACCGACGTCAGCGCCTAGGCCACCCTTCAAAGCAATTGTGGAACTCTTTTTCTGGAATGGTCCTCAGTGCTGATGTCATGCCCAAAATCTGACAATTAAGCTTGTGAACTTGCCACCATGCACTTACATTGGCAGCACTGTACAAACAACTCAGTAAGGTGTCATAATGTGTTCATCATCAGGGCAGAGATGATATTTAAAGCCATGTAATTGGGTGAGATAACCAAGGAATTAGTGTAGACAGAGAGAAGGACTTAGAATTGGGCCAGCTTTGAAGCAAGAGGCCCAATTCCATGTATTCCTGTGGGTTCAGGTTACATGCTGAGAAAATGCTGCCTGAGTTAGCGTGACCCAGATTCAGATACTGACCCAGCCTGGCTCTCTTGCCCCTCCCCCATCTCAGCTCCTTATTCTATCAGAAGCCATTGGTTAATCCAAGATCAAAATGGCACCCTGTTCTAGTAGTCACCACTCTTTGTTAGCCCAGAGCTTGCCTGGGACAAGAGGTCCGCAGATTTCCCTATGCTGCGCCCCATCCCATTTCACACTCTAGTGGGAAGCAAGTCCTGCCTTTCAATCAGAATGAAATGTGCTCAGGGGACCTTCAAAATGCTTCCCTGCCTTGGGACTATCCAGGTCAAAATGGGAACCATGTGACACTTGATGGCCCAAGCTTCCATTTTTTGACTCAGGTAACTGTCCACTCCTCCTTGGCAATGGCTGAAGGAGGATTGTAACGTAGCCTCTGACAGGGTAGAAGAGCTTCTGCTAGTGAGATCAAGTTCCTATCTCCAAGGAGAAAACTGATTTTTCTTTAGCCACCGTAATAAATCTGGGGTTTAAATCTTCCCGAGCAATCGATGACATCTTGGCAGCTGGAACCACACTTTTGAAAGCCAGCCGTAGCCTTCGTCCAGTGAGGACACGTCCACAGGTAAAATTCAACTAACCTCTCAAAAAGCCCACTTCTAAAAGTCTGATAATCTCTGAACTCCACGATTCCCAACAATGTTCTTTGGAGAGGCTGTGGCTTACAAGTATAGTCCTCGCTTACTTGGCAAACAGTTAATTTAGCTTTTTGTTTCTTTGTTTGTTTCAGATATTAAGTGGTAGCCTCTTCATTCAACAGTGGAAATATTTATTTCTTCCAGCTGAGGGAAAATGCTTAGAAAATCCACATCCCATTCCTCTGAAATTCCTACCTGGTCCAGCATTAGCTCAGGTGTCATTCCATTTGATTCTCATTTTTCTTTCTGAGGAAGACGTCTGGCACGGAGGGATTTTCATTGGTTGTCTGTGGAGTCTGAGGCACAGGGTGACCTGGCAACTTGCCCCAGGTCACACAGCTGGTTGGTGACATAGTGGAGTCTATGTGTGCATCAGTCAAGAATCCCATGATGCCACCTACACAACCATGGTTCTAGGCTGCCTTCAGTGTCCGGAGAGCATGCGTAGGGTTCTTTCACCCATCCAGAAGGCATGTTTTCAGCCTGCTCACTACTGTCATGGATGAATCAGTCTAGCCTGCTGCTTTGACAATGGTGGCAAGACAGTTGGCTCTCTATTTTTTGCTAACTATGAGTCAGACTGTTGGTATTGACTTCTTGGCAAATATGATCCTACTTAATGAAAGCATATGCAAAAGTGACTGACTGTCTGACCAGGCAGAAGGCAAAGGCCTTAAAGAAGTGGGGAAAGGTGCTAGGAGAACTTGAAAGAAGTAAGGTTACTTCTACGTGAGGATCAGGGAGGCTTTCATGGATGCAAAGGTGCTTAAACTACACTGTAGGACAAGTGACATTAGCAATTCAACAATGTGACTCAGATACTGAGTAATTCACCAATCCCACACTGTCATCCCTAGAATATGTATTCAGCCATTTCCATGAGACCACACCCCCATCTCAGGTAGGAGCACAGAAGTGTAACTTACAGAGGACACAAGGGACCCTCCACAGATTCAATTCATTTGAGCAATCCAGGTCTCAACCCTGTAGCTAGAAGGCCAAAGAGATCCATTCCTTACCTGGGAAAACTGGGCAAAGTTGCGATCTGAAAACAAGGGCACATGTCCCAACAGCTCATGGCAGATGTCACTGAAAGACAGGAAGCACCGAGTTAGGAGTGGAGGAGGGTTACAAGCCAAGCCAGAATCAGTCTTTCTACACAAAGAATGGTGAGGAAGAAATGAGGTGACCCATTCCCATTTATGACCTCGCCCCTAAGAAAAATGACAGGTGTAAAGCTTGGGATCAGATGAGGCAACTCATCTGAAAAGGAAGAAGGGGAACTAGAAGTAAAGGTTAGAGCAGAGCACATCAGCCAAGGAGTCTTAGGTGTGTGCCCAGTGAGGTGCGGAACACAAGAGCCAATATTCCTACAGACATCCTCCCGCATACCTGAGTGAGCTGTGTCTCATGAACACCTCCCATCCCAAGTTTTTACCTTGGTATTGTGCTCAGTTATACCCCATGGAAATTGTTTTAAAAAATTTTTTTAAATAATGCCATTCCCCTCTTACTCTAGAGTGGACAGCAGTCAGTTAGGGAAGAAGACTTATTATTTATTTAATACTTTATGAATCGGGTACAGGAGGAACAGGTCTTTGCTTATTTATAGTAATGAACTTTGTGGGCAGGGAAAGGCCATTTTCGATGTTCTGCTGACTTTCTGTATAAATCACTTAAGTTCTCGCTGACTAAGAAGATAGATACTTGCAAAAGTCAGCAGCATAGTGGCCAGCCATTATCTGCAGCCAGCCAAAACATAACCTAGGCAAAGAAAGCTGAGAATCATCTAGGCATGTATTTAGGCAATACTAAGACAGCTTCCTGCCACTTGCTCCTATTCCCATTTGGAACTTCATAGTTCTGACTCTGACAATCCCTTTGGAACTTGAATGTGATCTCTGGTCCCCATGGCCAGGAAAGGTCTGAATCTTTGGCTCACAGGATGCCCTATTCTTCAGCCAGTATGGTCTATTTGGGCAGAGAAAAATCCCCTGAAAGGATGCATTCTTCTCTTAGTATCAAACAATCAAACAACCCAGGCAACTTGTTCTACAGATCCGTCCACAATGATCCCAAACCTCATTCCTGGAGCAGAGAGAGGTGGCACTCACTGAAACTGGGAACTGGTAGCATGAGGACAATACTCACGGCTCGGGTGTGTACATGGGCTTGGACGGATGTCTGATGTACTGTGTGGAGTGGAAGACTCGGAAGGCCAGGCCACCCAGGAAATCCCGAGAGGAAAGCAGGCCAGCCACAGGTCGGAGGCGGAAGCCAGTGCATGCTGGGAAGCAACGGAGAAAGAAAACTCACAGCCCACCCCAGCAGAGCCAGAGGCCTGAAGACCTTTAGGTAGGCAAGCAGTAAGGCCCGCCACCCAGGAGCACGGGTACTGATGCCAAGGACGCTTGGCTTCAAATCTCCACACCAATACTTTCTAGCTGGGTTACGTGAACCAAATGAGTTCACTCCTCTGAGACCATTTCCTCATCTGTAAAATGTGGACAAATACTTCCTAGGATTATTCTGAGGATCAAAGAGCTAATAAATAGAAAGTACTTAGCACAGAGCCTAGCACTTAGGAAGCATCCAAAAAATTCAGCTTTCAGTGTTGTTTGTTAAGCTGGAACACTTACTCCCTACTGCTCAGGTTTCCAGAGCGCAGAGGGAAGTTTTGCTCCACTCCCCAGAAAGGAAGAGCATGGAAGGACCACTTGGAGCTTCTCTGGTGAGCCTCACACAGTCCACCCCATGAGGAGCACTGACTTGTCTGATTGGAGGCTTTGGGAAGAGGGATAAAGATTCTCGATTCGATCCTTTCTTTCCTTTCTCTCTTGACTGTCCACAGAGGAGCACACTCTGGTCTGCTCTTGGCCATGTCATGGACTACACATAATGCCAGTTAACTGGCAAGTAGGTTCATCTAATCTGGGGGGAAATAATAGGAAGTCCATTGTGGCTGCACATCTCCACCACATCCTCTGAGCTGCTTTCGTCAGTAATAAAGCTGACATTTTGTTCATTATCTCCTTGGCTCCTACATCTGTCTCTCAATTTGTTTCAGACTTGGGAAAAGAGCAGTAATTACAGTGATCCTGATACTAATAATAACTAACACTACTCATATATATTACCTATCATATATCAGACACTGTTCTAAGCATTATATATATATGTGTGTGTGTATATACACACACACACACACACACACACACACAATGTATGAGAGAGAGAGAGAGAGAGAGAGAATTTCCTAATCCTCATAATAACCCCATGAGGCAGGTGCTCTTATTATCTCCACTTTACAGATGGGGCAGCCAAGACACAGACAGGCTAAAGTTCTTCTCCATGTTCACAGCTGCAGACCAGCTAGCTCCAGAGGTTGTTCTTTTAATTTCCACTCTATAATTCTCCAGCTGCTGCTATTACTATTTTATTCTCCTTATTATTGGCCATGGCAACATGGTAATCAGCCAAAGAATGTCCTTAGGGCCCCTTACCACTCTATGTTCCCTGGGCCTTTAGGATGCAGTTCACTCTGCTTGAGCTCTCGTTGCCCTAGGTATCTAAGAAGTAAAGACTCTCTTAAGTGGAAGGGACCCAAAAGATCATCTAGCCCCTCCCCACTCTATCCCAGCCGCCCCTTCCCTCCCTGCCACAGAATTTCACAGCCCCTTGCGCCAGAGCTGGCCTTATCCCCACGGAGCTCAGAAGCATACAAAGTTCTTCGTCTATAAACCTGTGGTCTGTCTTCCCACTTTCCCTCATTCTATCTGGCACAGAGTAGGTGTTTAACGTGTGTTAGTTGCTTGTTTTATTTTGGTTTTGCTGAATTAACACCTCCTGGCAGACAGGAAAACACTTACCTCCCCTGGAAATGATGTGGAGAGGCCAGTCATCCCAATAATGTATTTCCCCACTGAGTGACTCAGATCCCAGTTCAGCCCAAATGCACTGATTGCCGGCGGTGCATGCTGGGTATCTTCATAGGCAATGTCTACCTCCTCTCACCCTGTCCCTATGAGCAGGCTAAGAGGCTGACACAGGCTCCATTTGACAGAAGACTAAACTGAGACAGGTTCAGCCAACTAGAGGATGTCAAAGCACGATTCATACCAGAAGGATGCACAGACTTAGAGCTCAGGGCTCCAAGACTACCCCAGAAACAGCACATTTCTTACACAGTCGCACACTGCAGATATCTCATAACATAGCAGATCTGCGAGGACCACCCTAATTGTACAGCCTGGACTTTGAGTATGAAAAAAACTTTTCAGGGACATGGTTAAGGCAAAAGCCAGGCCTGGTGCGTTTTGGTTGGAGGGGGAGGTGAGAGTGAGTTGATGGCGGAGGCTAGAAGGGAGGCAGAGCACAGCGAAATTCCATTTTCCTGGAGAACCGACCGGCATGCATTACCACACACACTCACCCTGGTCTCCGTTTGCTTTTCTCCCCTCCCCCGCCTCACCTTTGACCCTGATGGGGGGACTTACTCTGCAGAAATTGAGAAACGTCTTCCAGCTGGGGGATGTTATCTTCACGGAAGCCACAGTACTTTTCCAGAAGTGGGAAAATGTGGTTGTGCTCGTAGCATGCGTGGGTTTTATACAGGGACTTCAGGGTCCTGAACACCGTCCCCCATGTTTTCTTTTCTTCCTTCGTGTATTCCACTCGAGGGATAGGCTGCCCACTGGAATACAGGCATGAGATATCTGTCTCCAGTGGGGCAGGTAAGGAGTGGGGGATAAAGGAGCATTAAGAGCAGGATGGGTAGAGTCTGGCAGCGGCCACCGCCCGGACTCCAGGCGATTTCGTGTCATTTGGAAGAGGATACTTCCATGGCCTGATGTAGGAAACACTCCACTGGTGAACCAGCAGTCCAAGGTCTCAGCTCACCAACTGCACCAAGGGTCTGCTCTCACCCTGGGGAGTCACTGGGCCTTTCTGCTCTCCTAGCTCTCCAATTGTTCACCTAAGGTAGAAGTTCACTCGCCTTCAGGGGCCAGGCAGGTAAAGTAAACGTAAGGTAGCAGGTACAGACCATGGGAGCGCGGGGCTAGGACAACTGAAGAATGCATCCTCTTTCTAAACACAGGCACCCAAACTCAATGAAAGCATTCAGGCTCAATTCGAGTTTTGTATCATGTCCACGAAAGCAATTACATCTGTGGGCTAACGTGGGTTTGCTATGTGCGTCATGCGTTTGAGACCCTTGCTGGGTTGGATATTTCTGCCCCTAGGAAGTTACTGGATGAGACCCTTGCTGGGTTGGATATTTCTGCCCCTAGGAAGTTACTGGGTACCTGTGGTCTGTCTTCTGGATGCATGCCAGGTATAAGATCTGCTTACCTGGCATCTTCTGCTGTGACCCAACAACACTACAGGAAGCTTGTCAAAGTACATACGTTGGCCCTGCACGCTAGGTCGTGAATCTAGATCCTGATAAGCCCCCACACAATAGTTTGAGAGCCCCTAGTTTGAAAGTTCCTTTTGAAAAACCCCTAAGAATGAGCTGTGCTCTGAATAATGAAAACAAATGAAAAACAAAGGATGCCTGACCTCAAAGCCCAGGGCCTGTTCTTTGGGCTGCAGCCCTATTTCCTAACAGGGTACACAGTGTCTGGAACAAGTCGAGACTGTTACCTGAGAATAATGGATCATCATCAGGCTGCAAACCAGGGCCCCCTGCCCTTTCAGACTTGCAGCTCATCCAAGGACATGAAAACAGTCACTGCTATGTTCTACAGGAAGGTGGGCAGGGAGTAGGGGGTAAAGACAGATTTTTGCTTCAGCATCGAAAACAAGACACGCTCCAAAGGTCCTGCAGTGGCCAGAAGAGACTGTCACACAAACATCAGGCAAGCCCTTGGCTGAGGGTGGGCCATGATCTCAGGGCTGAATGCTGAGGAAGGAAAGGAGCTGGCATGGGGGAGGGACAGAGATGGGTTCAGCTGGCTCTGCCGTGTAGCTGAGTGGCCTTGGGCAATGTAGTGAACCTCTCTGAGCCCCGCTTGGGCTAACTATTTGAAGACACATTTTCCTATCAACCGATCGATTGATTCACGATACCTGGGTTTGATCCCCGTGTGGAACAGTTATTGGGAAGGTGCTAGAGACCTGAGTGTGGGGGCTGTTGACCTGGAGGGTGGCAGAAGCAAGGAAGAGGGACAAAGTTGAGCCCTGAAAAACGTTACAATGTCTGGGGTCGGAGGAAGAGACCAGAGGAGAAGCCTTACAAGGGCAGGAGAGACCCCGGCAGAAGGGAAAACACAGACAAGTGCGGTGTCCTGGCTCTGGGCAGTCACAGACACCCAGGTAAGAGGTTGAGGATGACTTTGGAGTTAAACAACCCTGAGTTCAAAACCAGAGCATGCCACCTACAAGTTGGGTTTTTCTTGGTTGCCACCGTCTAAGTCCTATAGGGACCTAGATCTGACCAAAGTGGGCATCGTTCTGGATCCTTCTACTACCGGGAAGCATTCAGAAATGGACATTTTCTCTACAAGTCTTCCCATTTGGAAGATGACTCTGTATTTAGTGTACAGAACCCTGTCGTCTTCTCTGTCCCCTTCACAATCTATCCGAGTGGTTAAAGCACCATTCCCTCAGTGTTCGGTCACCTGCGGAAGTTCTTCCTGTGCGCCTCTGTCCCCATGCCCTTAACTCCAGAATGGAGCTCGGGCCCCCACACTCCATTCACGCACGGTGGCACCCTACAGTTCCCGAGGACTCAAACAGCAAGCCAGCTGTCTCCCCGAGTCGTGCGTGCGGCGTTTGCGTTTTCTCTGGCTACCGTGGGGTAGAGGAGGAGCCCGGAATCCCAGACCGCAAAACAACAAACGCGTCCGGGAACCGGCCTCGCAGCTGGGTCGGATCAGATCGGAGCGGGGCGCGGAGGCCTGGCTCGCCTGAAACCTCACATGACTCATTATTTCAGTAAAGCCGCCAGCTCCTTCTGGAATGCAAATGATTCTCTTTTTCCTGCTCCCGTGCTCAGTGTGGAGACTACCAGAGGCTGTTTTATTCGGGACCGAGGCCTTCTATAATTACTCCAGACATCACTGCGTAATTACACAGCAAAGCTTGGGAGAGAGCTGGGCCCTGGTGCAGTGGGTAATTTTGCTTGGTCTAGCAGCATTTCTTAGTTTTTAACGCATTATTAAAGGGATGGTTTAAGCGCACGCGCACGCCAGGCTTCTCCATGCTGGCACTTCGCACCCTCGGGCAGAGGAGAGCTGGGCCAGGCGTGCACACTCCGCCCCCGACCCCGCGGTCGAAGCGCACTTACTGCCGGTAGTTGTAGGCGATGTCCGCGAAGTGCTTCCGTCTTGCTCGGTACACGGGATCTTTAAACCCCTAGGAGAAAGCAGACCCTCGATACCTCAAGGCCTCCGAGGCAGAGGCCCGGCATACCTACACGCCCTGAGAAGGGGGGCTCCTGAGCTTTGCCCGCGCATCTCTCCTTCCCCTGCTTACACCCCTGCTTACACCCTGAAGAGAAAGCCTCAGTTAGACCGTGGGTCGGCGCTCCCATCGGTATTCTGAGCCACACGGGATCGGCAACGTGTTCGGTGTGGGCCTCTGAGCCACGGCCTTCCAGAGCACGGACAGAGCACCCCCGGCACCTCCAACAGGCAGCCTTCCTCAGTCAGGCGCAGTCGGCAGGACAGACGTCTATGATGAGGATGCACACTATCCACTAAGTGGTCGACCAAGGGTCGTGGCTGGCACTCCCTCCTAACTTTTGATAGACAAACAGTACATGCTTACTGCCATGGCAGTTTGTAACAATACCATTTATTGAGTGCCTACTATGTGCCCGTCTGTGTGCGCTAAGAACTTAGTTTCTTTATAACCCTCACAACGAACTTGGAAGGTAGGCCAGTATGATGATCTCATTCTTTCCAAAATAAACAGGGGCTCAGGGACATGGAGCCGAGAGGAGTTGAGGCCAGGATTTGACTCACCCACGTCCGTGTTCTTTTCACTACGCGTCAGTAATTGTCAACTGCTACAACTTGGCACGGGCGCAAGTCACTGAGACATCTCTCAGTCCGTAGAGAAGATGATGCTTGCTTCTCGTCCGAGGCCGCGAGAAGGCAGCCTCTCCCTCACAGTTCACAAGCAGCACATCTCTCAGTGAAGAGGACAAATGTGTCTTTCGATGTGGGGCTGGGGGTGGGAGCACACTCCTGAGTCAGAGCTGATCCCAACTGATTCAAGGAGCATCTCCCCCCTCAGGTTCCTTCTAGGAGGTTTGCAGTTTCCGGTCTTGCATTTAGTCCACGATTCATTTTGAAGACAGCCTGGTGTCGGCACTGTCAAACTCCCTCCAAGCAGTTCCCAATACGCTGTGATATCCGCCACTGCAGTTTGCACCTTCTCTGTCCCCACCCCACTCCTTCCAAACCAGGCGTTAATGCACCGAAAACCAAGGCTTATACCCGGGAGCGGGACGTCTAAAGGAATCTGTTAAAAAGCTAAATACTCCTCTGGTTTTCAGACACTGTTTTTTTTGGCTTTGTTTTGCTGGTTGATTTTTTTTTTTCTTGTTTTCTTCTAAATCAGGCCCTACTAGTAATTCCAAATGAAATGATATTCTATTCTATTACCTTCCCTACACACAATGTCATTTCATCTGAGAAACTGTCTGGCATCCAGAAAGAACCACAAACACTTGTTGAAAGAGGAAAGGAAGAAAGATGGGAGCGAAGGAAGGAAGGAGTTTCTTAGCTTATATTCTAGGAGATAGAGAAATAGAGAAATCGAAGTGTTTTACACTGGACAAAAAAATAGCAAAATTTCCATAGAGCTTTCATTCTACCTGAAGTCCCAGATAAATTAAGTGATTATAGGTTTAGAGAAGAGTCAATGATGTGATTATTACAGAGTGTAACTGCTCTTTTCCCTAGAGCACTGAATGGTTTGGAATCACAATTTACTGGTAGAAAAGCTTAGGAATTTGAAAACTTAAAACTACCCATGGGTCCACTTCCGCTGGGTGAAGATGAATTGCTTTGGGATGTGGTGAGCAGCAAATGGGCCCCGTGATTTGATTTCCAAGCAGCACTAACACACCCGTTTACGAACCGTCTGCTGGGCTAAATAAAGAACCATCCCCGAACTTAGCACTCGAACTCAGACGCATGCTGGTCCATCGTCAGGCTTGACGCTTGCAGTCCCCCTTACCCACCAGTCTCACTTAACCGTCAGTCCCGAATGGCTTTCTCCAGCCCCTAGGTAGGAAGTGCAGCCTTTTGCACTTGCAAGGTGTCCTGAGGGAAATCGATTTCTATATTTTGATCTAGATCTAGGGAGCATGGAGCTCATAGAGCCGTTGGCCCAAGAGCCCTTCCCTGCAGAACCAGCACCCCCACTCAGGTTTTGGGGTTCTCCCCACGCTGATGAGTGCTGGTTTGAGGGTTCAGGCAGGAAACTGGGGAGGCGAAGAAGAATTCCCTCAACCCATGGATTTCCATCTCATCTACTTCCAACAATGGGAGTCCCAGGATCATTTCTCTTCCCCATGTGACTCTTTATCTTTAATCTGTAATGTGCTTTATCTAGGTACTTTAAATGGTTCCATCGTGGAAAAAAAAGCTTAATATAAAATTGTATCTCCCGTAGATATCAACTATACCAGAGGAATGCATAAATATATAGATGAACTGATAAAAGAAATACACCAACGTCTAACCAATGTTACAAAAATAAGCAAACAGTAGCTACTTTATTTTTCCACTTAATGCTTTTGACGTTTTCAGCTGTGAGTGTAGATTTGTTTATAATTGTGGGAAAAAAGTTCAATCACAGTAAAAATCCATCTCAAATCATTACGGAAAGTGGCAGCATATCCATACCTTGAGATGCATCACCACACACACACCTAAAACATCACACAGATTTTTCTAACCATTGTCCTAGCCAGCTCAGAGTTGCTAAGAAGTTCATCATCAGCCTGCCAGGGTCCCCACCCCCTAGGCTGCGTGGACTTTGAACTTCCTCTCTCTGCTTAGTGAAAGACAGCCACCTTGAAGTCCTTCTCCCAGGGATCTGACCTTGTGTCCTTTGGGCTGCCAGGTGACCACAGGGCCTCTGCAGCCATGTGGAACGCACCCCGAATTAAGCTACAGTTGGTGATGACTAATCATCCTGTCTCAATTTAGACTAATAGCAGCAATTTCAGTAGCACTGCATGTAATTTATTTATAATCATCCTGTCTCAATTAAGCTAATAGCAGCAATTTGGGTTGCACTGCACGCCACTAAGTATGTTTTGACAAGAAAATACACTGTTGGTGAAGGAGTGATGAGAGAAATGGGGGAGAGGGGAGGAGGGATGGGAGAAAGGGGAGAGAATCCTGCAGGATGCGACGTTACAACATCGCTCGCAGTCCACGTGCCGTCCCTTTCCCTACCCCCAGGATTTTGGTTATGCGCGTGATGTTGTTTGGGGGCCAGTTTGGGGCGAGGGGAACTGAAATGTTTACTTCATTATTTCTTGATATCGTAGCTGAGGTTAAACCTCAGAGACACCCTCTTTAGACTCGTGAGGAGCTGAGCAGGGGTTTTAGAGTCGAACAGGCTGTGTTGGATTCCTAACCCATTCAGTCCTCAGGAGTGTGGCCTGAGGTTGGTGTGCTGACCTCTCACAGCCTTAGTTTCCTCATCGATAAGACGAGACGGTCAGTGGTAGCTACCTCTCAGTGTTGGGTGGATTAGATTAGGTCCTGTAGGCAGGACATCAAGTAAAATTTCGAGTATAAAGGAGACGCTCGGGGAAAAAAAATGATGCATTTGTGCAAAATGGTAGGAAATCCCGAAGCTGAGAAGTCTGGGTCAGAGCACAGAAAAGGATATGCTCTAGCCTGGGCCACTGAGCCCCATCACCCATGCCCACCCTTTTCAAACAGCAAGACAGAACCCTTACCTTGCTATTTATATTTATTCTAAGCCAACAATGGGAAGCTTTTCGCACCCCACCAGTCCCATGACAACCGGAGGAAGGGGGCTCCGCCGGAGACAAGAGGTGCGAAGTGGTATACTGTAAGTACCCCCATTGCCACCCTGTAGACAACGGCCAAAGACGCAAACCAACAGGCAAAGGCAGTGCTGACCTCGTCCCTCCCTTTGCTTCCTTTGCACTGCTGGCCATGGTCACCACCCGAGGCCAAGGAGCCTGGGGGATTCGGATGCTGGCTTGCCCAAGCCAGTTACCCGGGCATCACCGCTTCACTTCCCCCCTCCTGTCTTCCTTCGCATCCCATACGCAATCTGTGTCCATTCTTCTGTCCAAACATTTTGGCCTTGTCCTTTTTGCTTTATTCTCACGGCTACACCTTGACTCAGGCCCCCATCAGTTCTTGCCTAGACTCTGTGCTCCAAGTATGAATCTGAGTGCCCACAGCTATAGCACCAGTGTCCAAAGCACTGGGCCTAGGGACCAGGGAGGCAGACAGTGTTCGGGAGGCCCAGGTGTATGAGTTGGGCCTTAAAGGGTGAACAGAGGTGTGCCAGCAGGAAAAGAGCAGGTGGGAGGATCAGGAAAAGCATCCTTAAGGGCCCAGGAAATGACATGGACAGGGGCACAGAAGGTGGGGACAGTCAGAGAAAGGGGAGTCACTTTTAGAAATGGAAATCAAACAGATCCGATTGGATTCCGCCTGCCGGGCTGATGACGGGAGCCCAGCCCCCCGTGCCATCCCTGTGGGCACCCCTCCCCCTGCCCCTGTCCCCACACCTGGAGAGCCCTGGACAGCAGGGGTCATCCTGCCAACCCCCTCTCCCGCACACGGCCTGGGCCTGAGTCCACACGCATGTGGGCCCACATGGCCCCTTCTGAGATTTTTCTCCTGGTGACGCGAAAGCACCGGTGTCCCAGGGGCTCTGACGGGCCGGTGAAGCCTGCAGCCCAGAGTCGTGCTCAGGAGATGGCAGCACTGAACGCCGTCCACTCCGCACGCGCCTGTGCCAGGGAGGGGGGCAGGGACGGGGGCGGGCACGAGGCTCGGCCCCGAGGGTGGGCAGCGGGCCTGGGGAGGACCCTCTGCCCTCTGTTTCGGGAACAGCCCTCCCCCCGCCTCGTTTCTCAGAGCGGCTGTCGTGGGGACCCTGATGTGAGATACTGGGTCAAATGTCAGCGTGTCCTGCCAAAACCAGGGGTCAGGGGAAGGCACGATCGCCCTGGAAGCCAAGGGACAGAGCAGAACAGAGGCTTCTCCCGGCAGGAACACGGAGCCTCTGCTCACGCACGGGGCCGGCCGGTGGGACCCCGAAGGTTTACTGTGTCCTTGGCCCGTCCGTTCCCAGCTCTGATGAAAAGTCACAAGAAGGAACGGAGAGAGCCTGGCCTCCTCTTCGGGGGTACTGTGTACCCGATAAATTGTATTTTTATGATAAAATTCACGACACTGAGAGAGCAGGGAGCCAAAGACATGGGCTGGGTCTGTATGGAGAAATTAACTGCAGACTTTTAAGTCCAGCCCCACCTGCCTCCGAGGAGACACAAGGAGAAAAAGGGGTGGGGGTGGGGACCAGCCACCTCTGGGGACAGGCCCTTCCCCTGCTTCTCCACATGAGTGGGCAGTGTTGCCAATGGAAGGGACGTGCATCAGGGCAGGGCGACTAGAGATTGGCGTGAAGAGAAAGGACCCTGATGGACCAATGCCACGGACTGGGTCAGAGGCAGCCCGACAGCTTGTCCAGGGACACAATACCTTAGGAGGTGCTTCGGGCTCTGGGCCCACAGCCAAGAGGCCCCAGGCCCAGACCTGTCAAGGGGAGCAGCTCCCAACTTGCTCAACTGCAAGGACGCACACAGATGTGAGGAGAAAACAACGGACTCCTGATGAAATGCAGACGCTCCCACGGAGTTATGCTAAGCCACTGCGAGTGACAACAGCTTTCAAGTCATTTAGAAAGATCACAGGAGCCACGTGCCTTTGTGAGGCTAAGGGACACTCACCATAGTGGTGGCACGTCTCACTGTCAGACTGTCAGACTGGCCCTGAGCCCAGCCTGGGCGGCTCCTCCTGGGACCCTCCCCAGGAGAAAACAGGGATCAAATCTCCCCACCCTTGTTCTCCACCCAGAAACCATGAAGGGACCCCCTCCCCTGCCCACAAGCTATGGGACAGCCTGAGCTTTCTGTCTGGTACATCAGACCCTTTAAAATCTGGTCTTTGTACCTAACATACCCCCAGTCATTAAAATATTCCAGAGACTTCCTGGACTCTGAGCCTTTGCATATCCCATTCCCTCAGCCTGCAGCGCTTCCTGTGTCCTTACTTGACGAGCATCTTCTCCTCAGTCTGTAAGATCCAGGTCCAATGTCACCACTCCCCATGCCCCACTGGGCCTGTCAGAGTTGTTAGTACAGTTTACTGTTTCCCAAGCACTTGAATTAAACCTCTGTAATTGTACAAAGTCAGAAATAAAGATGATTTACACATACGTGTGTGTATACACACCTACATATATGTGTCATATATAAACAATAGTTTTTGGATGCTAATCCATATTGGCTCCATAATAATAATGACCGTGATGGTGACGAGGAGTAAGCAGGCCCTCAGTAAATGATTGCTGTGCAAGCAAACAAATGAAGACGCATTGCTCCAAAGGCGGGGGGTGGGAGGAGGATGGGGGAGGGGGAACGGGCAGCATCTCATCCACAGGGCATGGACTCACGGGGTGGTCTGCATCCAGTTCTGCTCCGTAGCTGAGAATCTGGTTGGCAAATTTGTCAAGCTCCTGGATGGTTCTAGGGAACCAGGGCACTGCAACACAGAAAGGCAAAGCCTGAGCAACAGATGGGCGAGAATGGCCAAAGGTCACACCAAGGTCAGAGTGTGGGTCAGCCCCAATTAGTCAAGTCAATGGTGATGGCAAGTGGGGTTGCAGGTGGCCCCCAAATTACTATGAGTCAAAAGTTAAATTCCATTTTCCCAAGAACTAATTTTTTTAAATTTCAGCTCTATTGAGAAATAATTGGCAGATAAAACTGTAAGATAATTAGCATGTACATGATTGTGATTTGTTATAAGTAAACATCGTAAAAGCATGCCCCCATTTACTTGACTAGCACACCCATCACCTCACACACATTTATTTTTGGGGCTCGGCGAGAACACTTAAGTTCTACTCTTAGCAAATTTCAACTACCTAATACAGCACCATCAACTATAGTCACCATGTTGTACGTTAGGTCCTCAGACTCTGTTCGCCTTATCCTCGAGAGTCTGTATCCTTTCTCCAACCTCTCCCTACCCCCTCATCCCCAGCCCCTGGCGACCACTTGCCTTCTGTGTTTCTATGACTTCAACTTTTCCTTTAGGTTCCATATATAAGTGATACCATACAGTGCTTGTCTTTCTCTGTCTCGCTTATTTCACTTAGCACCTTAGAAACGAATTTTAAAACACATTCCCAAACATATGCAATTTCCTGGAGATCTTCCTCTGAGTTATCTCAAAATCCATCCCCCTCCCGTCTATCACGGTAGAGAAGTTTTTGATGTGTGTCTTTAGCAGCAGAATATTACATGTCACCCCAGATTATAAATCAAACAAACCCAGAGCTGCTCTATTGTAAGCAAGGAGGAGTCCATGAGACCCCATCTTCCTATCACATGTGTCCTTCCCAAAGGCCCCCAGCATCCCGGAGGAGCCTTTTGATGCCAAAGCCGATTTGAAAGGCTCTGGTGAAGTGGAATGAATGGAGCCAGGTAGCCTGGGATTTGACGATACCTGGCAGGACCTGAAGAATCTGGGGGCTTGCGTTTGGAGCAGCATAGGGTAGGGCAAGAGGGGTCCTGAGCTGTGTGGCCCACAGGGTCCTATAGGGAGAGGGACCCTGGGGGGGGGGGGAGGAATGGTAACACCCACATCCTTGTGGCCTACAGGACCATAGGACACTGGGGGTGGAATTGTCCCAGGAAGGTATGGAGACTAGGACATGTTGGACTGTAAGTTCCATGAGAGCAGGAACCATGAGTGCACTGTGGTTCCAGGTGTATAGAGGAAAGGGAGGGAGGGAGGAGAAGGGAAGGAGAGAGGCAGAAAGGGAGGAAGGAAAGGGGGAAGGGAGGCCGACTGCATTAACTTGTAAGGCATGCCCACAGTAACCGTCATGCACAGCACGTCTCCTCTGGCTTAGTTGCTGTTTCTGAAGAACCTCCAACATCAGGAAGGCATTACCACTCTCAGACGAGGAGAAACGGAAGGTCTGAAAGCCTAACTAACTACTTTAAGATCACACAGGAAGTAAGAAAGTGGGAGATCCAGGAAAACAACCAGCAAAAGCAGACGTGGTGGGAGGCCGTGAAGTGAGCCCGCGACACCCCTCATTTCCCTGCAGTGGGGTTTGGGTGAGGAGGTGCTGAAGGTGCAGTCGCTCAGGTCCGGCTCAGAATCCGGGTTCCATCTCCCCTCTCCGTCCTCAGTCCTAACTGTGCAAAGGGGACCAAGAGCGACAGGCCTTAACCGTGCGCCAGGCGCCGTGCTGGGCAGCTGGGGCGGAATGCCTCTCTCGGACGAGGAAGAGCCCGGTGCCCGGCCCTGAGGGCAGCTGTCCCTCTCCTGCGTGTTTTCTGACCCGCTCGGGCTGGGCAGGAAAGGACGTGTGTGCCATCTAGTGGTCCAAAGGGGACATGTCATCCCTGATCTCCACATAGGAGTGTCACCCGAGAACCAGGGTGTTTACCTTGACAGCATTAATAAAGGTCCACTGAGGCGCTAAGCGGCCGTCCTCCTGTCGGCACTGCTCTACACACCTGCGAGGTGGGGACTGTGGGGCTCCCCGCAGTACAAATAGAGAAACCACGGCACCGAGAGGTTAGTTAAGTGCCAAACCCAAACACACCCAGAGCCAGCAAACAGCAGAGCCAGGATTCAAACTCAGGCCCGGCTGACTCCGGGGTCTCAGGTCCTGACCGTGAAGTTGACCTACCACTCACGGAGGGCCGCAGAGCACGCTGGAGAGGAGGGCTGGCAGCTTCCCCCCTGGAGGTTCCCACGGGCCTGGAGTCCAGCCCAGGGCTCAGGATGGGCTCCCTGTGACGGTGCGAGCAGGAGCACATGCCGTAGTGGCACTTCCGGCTAAGGCTTGGACAGCACCGGCTGTGTGCCACACGCGGTCCCCAACGCCTGCGTGTGCCACCGCCCTCTCATAACCACCTGTGACCCGGCAGGTATTACTACCCTCAGCTTACAGGTGAGGATACGGAGGGACAGGGAGGCTACGTCTCCAAACAGACCCCCTTGTTTCCGATCCGTTAGATTTGGGAGTCCGGGGTAACTCAGAGCCATGCCCTGCTCACGTGGCACGGACCCTGGCCCCCAGTGGGTCGCCGGAACGTCCCGCCAAGTAATTTTCCCTTCCTGAGGCCAGTGCTGTGCCCTGCGCAACGCACCGCTGTGGTCAGCACTGGAAATGGGGCTGTTCTCTGCTCGGGTTTGGGAGGACTTGGGAAAGGACGCCCCGTGGTAGCCAGGCCGGGGCGGTGGGTCTGCTCCGAGCCGCTCCCGTCTCCCCGTCACTCCATTTCCAGGGCCGCACGCCCCCACTCGCGCACGGTCGCCCCTTCGCCCGGGAATCGGCCACAGTCCCGGCAGAAACAGCTTTCCCCAGAGAAAGGCCGTGTCCCGGGTCAAACGGAGCGGACACTCAGCTCACAACACCTTGAATTCAGCCCAGTGAGACGAGGCTGACCACACGTACCCTTTGAAATGGGACAGGACCGTTTGTTCTTCCGTCCTGTTTGAAACGGGACGTCTGGTCAGCCCACCCCGACACAGGACACACCAGTCCCTTCTTGCTGCCCCACCTTCTGACCCGACAGACCCTTAGACTCACCAAAGGAGGTTCCACAAAGACGCGCTGAGCAGCTGCCACCACCAGGCACTGGGCATTGATGGGGGAGGACAAAGGGGTAATGACCCCTGTGGTCCTTATGTTCCAGTGGACAAGAAATATGCAAGAAATAAGCTTAAATACATAGCAGTGCCAGGAAGTGCCGAAGAAGACAGCAGGGGAAGGAGACAGTGAGGGGTGGGGTCCTATTTCCCACGCTATCCCAGGACTGCAGGCCCCAGACTGAAGGTGTTGGTGGCTTGACCCTGCTTTGACCCAACTCCAGGAGACCTGGGATAGCCAGGGTCCATCATCAGTCCAGAGCTGGTCCCTGTTTGGCTCAGGGACAGTCAGTCTAGCAATGGTTGAGGGCCTGGGCAGCAGGGCCAGACAGCACCGCAGAAGGCTGTCTCTGCATTCACTCTCTGCAGCACGCAGAGCAAACTCTTAAACCTCTCTGTGCCTCCGTCTTCCTAGCTGCCCGGTAGGATAATAATAGCACTGTGAAGTGCTGCTTTATGGGGACAAGATGAGGTTAAATGAGTTAATATGTGTGATTTGTGAGGACAGTACCAGACATAGTAAATGCAGCTGACCCTTGAACAACATGGGTTTGAGCTGCACCAGTCCACTTACATGCAGATCTCTTTCCAATAAATACTGTAATCGTATTTTTTCTTCCTTAAGACTTTCTCAATAACATGTCCAGCCTACTTTATTGTAAGAACACAGTATATGATGCGTGCAACGTGCAAAACGTGTTAACCAACTGTTTATGTTATCGCTAAGGTTTCTAGTCAGCAGTAGGCTCTCAGTAGTTAAGTTTTGGGGGGTCAAAAGCTACAGGCAGATTTCCGACTGTGCAAGAGTCAGTGTCCCTAACCCCCATGTTGTTCAAGAGTGAACTGTACCCTTATTGTTCAGCTGTAAGCTCTGGGAACTTGGTTTTTCTTTATTTTTTGTTTGATTTTGTTTGTTTGTTTGTTTTTTATTTTTACTCTGCCCTTAGCTCAACAGAGAAGAGAGAACAGAGCAGAAAGTCTTCCGGCAAGGCTGGAAAGGCTGCCACTTATGTTCTGTGCAATTGGGCAACTGTTATGTCTCAGAGCCTTGGTTTTCTCATCCATGACATGGACAAAACCTCTCTGTATTGTTGCACTGTTGCATGAATTTATACTGTAGCACACGTGACTTATCTTAGCGTGGTGGCTGGCGCACAGTAAGGGCTCAGTGTTAACACCGAGGATGACAAAAACTTTAACGATGATGATATAAAAGAAGGGGGACGGCGGGGAGGAGAGAGAGGAGACTGGAGTCCGGAGGTGGTCATCAGTCCAGCTCTGATATCAGCAGGCTGTACAGCCTTGGGCCTCAGGTTTGCCCTCCGTGAAAAGTGGGCTGGGGGACTCACCCGCTGCAATCCCTTTTGGGTGTCCCCTTCTGAGAATATGGCTCCAGTTCCGTCCGCGTGTCAGCCTCGCTCGCTTCTGGGAGCCCAGTCACTACATGTGATCAGCTCCCAGAACGCACTGCCCCTGCCATTTCCCCGTCTCCTCGCATCCAAGAAACCAGGTTCTACTCCACAGCCAGAAGCTCTTGGCCTCCACCTTGACTCAGAGCTGTGCGTGCTGTTTCCCAACAGAACGCTGGAGGGCAGCAGAATCAACATAGTTTCCAGCTCGGGGTGCCCTTTCCTTCCTCCTCCACAGGGAAAACATTCATTGGGCCACAAGGCTTAGGTCAGACCTCTCGATGGAAAAAAAAACAGAGAACTTGCAAAGTTTGCAGACACAAAGGATTCAGGTCTTGGCAAAGAGGAGACAGAGGTCAAAGAAGCTAACACAGCAACAAGCTGTTGTCAGAGACTATGAGGGACCCCTAGGTAGTCTTGGGAGGGGTGCTCACCCAAGTCCAGGGGCCCCCAGTGGCTTCTGAGTCCCCGTCATCACCCAGGAAATGCCCAGCACACAGCAGGCTGGAGAATCGACAAAGCATGGCGGCTAATCACGTAGGCTCTGCCTGGCTCCAAACCCTGCCTCAGCTCCTGTTGACTTCCAACTGCCAACCCGTCTGTCCCCTCATGCATTCCCCATGACATCCTAAGGCAGAAGCGGGGTGTGGAGGCCACGGGGACATGGAATATCTAGGAGACAGAACTGACCCTCTCTCAGGGGTACTGTTCCTCCCTCACTGACCTCACCTCACCCTGGGTGGCCCTGGAGGGTGGCTGGTTAATCAATGACGGGTAAGATTCCTCAAGGGAGGAACAACCTAAGACAGGCACAGTCACATAGGGGCCATCAGGAGAGAGCTCGGGGTCAACAAAGGTGAGGCACAGCCTCTCACCCTCTCTGAGGTTAACCTCCTACCCCCAGCTGCCCTGTGTCCCACGCTGCTCCAATGGTGACCTGATAGAACGTTATCGGTCAGACTTCCTTAGAGATGACTTGGATACTGAGTCAACCCCCGGGGTGGTTTCGGTACACTGAGTCCTTGGGGCTGTATGTCCTCATAGAACCACAACGCATGTTGAAACACAATGGGCACTTTCAGAAAAAACAGGCTGCTAGGCAACATCACTCACAGACCATGGCAAGACCAGTGTTACTTCCTTGTGTGCCCACCGATAAAAGCTGATTCTGGGCTCTCTCAGTCCATGAGGCTGGGGCCCCTTGGCCCCGCTCGTACTATATTTTTGGCTGCTGTCTTTCATCACTTTGCACCACCCTTCTCGTGTTCCCATGGCTCATGTTGTGCTGGACGAGACAGGCTACTTCCTAACTTTGGGGCAAATCACTTAACCTCTTTGCTCCTCAGTGTTCAGTTTGAAAAACGGCTGTAATAACAGTATGTGCTTCTGAGTAGGTGAGGATTCAATCAGCTAGAGCACACGGGGTGTATGGGAGAACGCTCCGTAAGTCTTTGGTGGTGGTGTCCTTACCGTTGTGATCACTGCAGAAGGCCAAGCATGAAGGGGAGACAGGCCTGGTACACACTATCTCCAGGCAGCAGCCCAGCCCTACCTCTTAATCTATTGCCCCTGCCCTCCTCCAACCCTCCCCTCGTTGACATAAAGGTGTTATTTCCCTCGGTCATGCCCTCGGGGTCGAAGGAGGACCTGAACCAGGCCTAATGGTTAAGAGTTCATCAGCTGTCACCTTGGTGAGCAGGGACAAGGCTTAAGGAAATGACGCCTGGGAGAGGCAAGTTCTGGGTATTGGGAATGAGGATCAAGGCGACCTGGACAGAAACGTGAAGCAAACAGTGTGGGAACCGCAGGTGTGCAAGGCAGAGAGGCCCCCGAGGGCCCCGGATGAGAGCAGGACGCAGCCTCTCCATTTGCACCTACACTTTGTACTGTGCTGAGGGTGAGCGCGGCCTGCATGGGAAGCCATGTTCAAGGTCTCCCCCTCCCACCCACAAATTGGGATGTTGGGCACGTCCTTTGGTACCTGAACCTCTGGCTTCTCATCTGTGAAATGGGAGAGGCAGCCAATGCCTCACCTCCAGGGTGAGAGTGAGAAGCAACTGGCCTACAGGTCAATCTGTGTGGTCACTACACACCCAACGTACATGCACGGGTGTGCGCGCACACACACACACACACGCACGCACACACACACGCACGCACACGCACACACGTCTAGTTAGGTAAGTAAGGTCACACAGGCCACTGGTGCCAATACTGGACTTACTACATGGCGTCCCGATCCTGTACAGCTGGGCTCTTCCAATTTTCCCAGCCAATGATTAAAGCCACCCCTTTTTTCCCCTTTAAAGTTACATTTTCCAAGCGCTTCCAAGCTTCCAGAACTGTGCTAGGCACTTTGCTTCCTTTGTCTGCTTCGAGTCTCGAAGCAATCTGAGGCAGTCCATTGTATGTCCGTTTTACTGATGAGCAAACTGAGGCTGAAAGAGGTGAAGGGACCGGCTCGGGATCCCTGCCGGGCACTTCACTGCTACGCGGGGCTGCCTGAGAATAAGGGGGCCGGGGGGCCTGCTTTTAGATTCCTGCGCTCCCACCCGGAGAGGGAAAGCAGGATTCTAAAGGGATTGGCAGACAGTCCCCAGGACAGCGCCGGGTCCCCCCACCTTTCCTCCCCAGCCTCCCTGGACGTCTCTTTCTAACACCTAAGTTCTTGGCTCCTGGAAGACGCCTTCACGTTTCCCTTCTCTTCCCCAGTGAAGGTCGCGGGCCTCTCTCTGGACCCGGTCTCACTCACAGTGCTGGGAAGAGAGGCCGACCCCAGTGACCCAGGCCTCTGTGTTGAAAAGTGAAATCAGATTAGTTCATTAATGACCTCTGCAAATACCTCAGTGGTGGGCTGGCCCCTGGAGCCCCTCCACCCGGCCTCTCAGATTGCTGAGCTCGATGGTTAATGAATGACTCGGGCAGGCTGGTGCAACAGAGGCCATCTGTGAGGCCAGAGGCCCCCGGGGGGACGGGGAGGGGGCAGATCATTAATAAATATTGATTTGGTCCCAAGGGAAGCAGCCCGCAGGAGCACTGGCCCTGGACACCCACGTCGTGGTCTCATTAAGTTGGGGTCAACTACTCAGCCCGGATGCCAAGGGGAGGCTGGCCCGGGAGTGCTCCGGACCAAAAGGCCCCCACAGACCTGGCTGGAGCCTGCTTCCTGGCCAGCGAGTCAGAGCAGGCTCTTAAATTTATAGCAGTTCAAGGTGCAGACTGAGTCCCAACTAACCCTCTCTGTGCACCAGACGGTCATCAGCCCCAGGCGTTAGCCGACAAGGCTCCCCGGCTTGCCCCAGACTTCTGCCTCCAGCCCGTCTGGGGGAGAGCAATAAATCCTCCGTTTCTTTGCCCAAAATAGAAAGATGCTCTCACCCGCCCTTCCCTGGCTCCTGGCTGTCTCTCCTCTCAGGCAATGGCCCCCACCCCCAAGAAAAGCGGTCGCTGTGCTAACAGTCACAGCAGCGCCCCCGAGAGAGAAAGCCCGGCTCGCCAACACCCTGTAGGATGGAGACTTTCGATGGTTATAGTTTCCTCTTTTAAGGACCTTCTACTTCCTAGAGAAGGAACACCCTTCAGAAAAGTCTTGTCAACAACGCATGTGCCCGTCCTGCGTCCTCCTGGACCGGGCAGTGGCTGGGCGTGGTGGCGTCAGGGCTCACCCCTGTCACTGACCCGATGAGCAAAGCATTCGGTCTCTCTGTCCACACGATAACATGAGAATGAGAACCCAATGAACGGAAGCGATCTAGCCACACAGGAAAGAGGGAAAATGTGTTGAAACAAATACATGCATAGAACGAGTTCGTGGATATGAGCGAAATGATGGATGAATTAAAAGTGACCTGCAAGGTCACTTTGTCCAATCACCAATCTAAACTGGAACCGTCTTCCCCATATCCTTTCTAAGATGTCACATATCTCATAAACATAGCTTTGGAAACGCTGCCCACCGTGTCCCCAAATACTGAATTCTATTTTCATGAACGCTCGCATTGTACTGAGATCTTACAACTGGAGTCATGGTCAACCTACATTAGATCAGAAAGAGGACCTCCAAAGCCTCTTCCGCAGGACGTGTAGCACCCCACCCCCACCCCTCCCCAGGAACCCCTCTTCGGCCCCGCTGGCTTCAGAAGGCCCGGGCCTGGCCTCAGGAGTCAGAGAAGAACCTCACCAGCTGTCACCTTGGAGAGGAGGCCCAGGAGAGACAAGTTCTGGGCGCTGGGGGATATGGGGATCTGCTGAAACACAAGTCCCATTTCAGCTGCCAGGACTTACAGCGACACCAACACATCCAGCAGGCATCCAGGTGGACTGCAAAAGGCCATCGACCCTGCAGACAGGGGGCTACCGGCATCGACAGCCTGGAGAGGCACACACAAGGCCCGGTGAAATGCATGCGAGAAGGGTTGGGACTGAGAGAAGGACAGAGGGAAGGACACACAGAACGGAGGAGCAGAGGAAGGGAGGAAACAAAGGCAGGCACGGGTGGTGGGAATGGGGAAACCCCTGAGCCCCCGCCTCAAGCACCTTCTCTCTAAAGGTTCCCCTCTCGTTGGGAACCAAGATGCCTTTGAAAAGCTTCTCTCTTTAAAAAAGATGCATGCACGTGCATGTGTACCACTTGGCCCACAATCTTAGGGGCTTCAGGGGCTCCTCCAAGGAATGATACCCTTCCTCCCCTAGCAACTGATCTGAAACTTGAGCCTTATCGTGGCCTCGCTCTTCGAGGCAGCAATAATGAAGCAGGAAAGAGAACACCCCAGAGGGCTGGGAGGGGGGCGGGGGAGGACTAAGTACAATGTCTTCTCACCATCATTTCCCCCCTTAAATCACTGTTTAGGAATTGATCCAAATAAAAAAGACAGATAAAATCCCACTTGCCTCCAGACAGAGAGGTAGATGGCAGATAGGTAAACAGACAGATAGAAAGAAAGAACAAATAAACGAGCTCCCCACAGACAGACAGTCCGACTCCCTTTGCTTCCACCCTGAGACGCTGATCAGCCCCGCACCTTGAACAAAATCTGCTAAATGTCCACGTGTTCTTGGAAAATAACTCCCAACAGTTAATTTTCTCAAAAGGTGATGATGATCCTACACCTCTGTCCCACCAAGGTATTTTGTCCGGCTGCTTCTCCGGCTGCCATCTGCCTCCATGTAGGCATGTCCCACCCCCCCCTCGCAATGCAACGTCACGCGGGAGACTCAAAGGGCAAGGTAAAAGGATTAGGAGAGGGATCGATGCGAGACATTAATGCTCTTTCATGTTGGGTGGAAGGAGGATTTGAGGTCGTCAGGAGAGAGGGTGGCAGGAGAATAGGCCCCGAGCATTCAAAAGACTCTCTGGATGGAAATCCCATTAAATTCACATCAGCGTCTCCAGGAGGCATTGGGAAGGTTGGGATTTCTTTAACATGTCACCGTAATTAACCTTCCCTTAAGCTGGGGGGGGGGGGGGGAATTTAGCAATTAAGAAACTGAAAAGTTTCCTTTTCTATCACCCACATGGCCTTTGGAATGGTTTTAAAAACTAGAGTGGGAAGTGGCTTAGCCTAATTGATTTGAGGGGTCCAGATCTCCCACTTCAACCTGCTGTCAGACTGGCCCCTGAGATCCGAGCCCCTCCCTAGAAAGGGCATTTTTGCCAAGAGCAAAGAACCGAAGGCTCGGCCCCACAAGGACACTTCTCCCACTGAGCGCTACAGAAAGGACAACTCTGCAAGGGGGGGTGCTTTCCCCGCTAAAGAGCTGTTTCTGGGCCCAGATCCCAGCCCATGAAACCGACCCCAGGAACCCAAAGGGCTCATCTCTCCCTCTCTGCAGGTGCCAGGCCGTGCTGCCTCGGCATCCCTAGCTTCCCTAGCAGCGGTTCTATTACATGGACGTGAAGGTCAGGGAGCCATGTCATGTAGGGGCAGCCAGTAAAGGGTGAGGTGACCAAAACAAGAGTCACAAGACACGTGTTGTTTTAAAGGGTTCATCTTAGCAGCTCCTCCTCCACTAGGTACAATGTCCACCCAACTTCAGACGTCAAGGCCTGCTACCTTGAGCCCCACCAGGGACTCGCACCTGGTTCGGTGTGTCATGAGCCCAACGCTGATGCTAGGACATTCCTGTGGGAAAACGTGGGCCTTCGCACTCTCACACGGGTTGGGTCCTCAGAGTCAAACAGCAGAGGAGAGGCCGGGTTCCATCGCCCTGCCCCCGTCACGGCGCCCGTGCTCACCTGGGTGTCACATGGCCCTCATCGCCCGTGAGCTCCTTCGGAAAGGGCAGCCTTGACCGACCCTCTCTCCCTGCAGCTCCTGGCACAGCGCCTGACACAGAGCGTTGCTCCACGCACGCGTGCCCACAGCCACACTCAGAATTCACTCTGTGCCTAAGGCCAGTCACGGCCTCTGGTTTTTATTTTTTTCTAATAAAAAATGAAGCAGCCTGTGGAGCTATGTGACCTCGGAGGTCATTCTCCAGTTCTCAGAATCTCTGAAAAGGTACCGTATTTTGCCATGTACACTGCGCACTTCTTTGCCCAAATTTGTGAGGGAAACATAAGGAAACGCATTACACATGAGTAGTACTGAGTCTGTCTCTATATAAATGTTTTAATTCTTTTATTTATGCTTGTGAGTTAAAAGTGTAACTCTAGAAATCAATAATGTCATCCGTATGCAAAATAATACCCTGGAATATGATAATCAGTTTTTCTTTTATATAAAAAAAAATGTTATACATAGAACTTTCTGTACCTGGTATCTGTTCTTATGTTTTGTAATTACTTGTTACATAAAATTCCTTATACAATAATATGTTAAAAAATAAAGGCTAAAATTCCTTTATAATACAAAAAACAAGTACTTGAATATAAACAAATAAAAAATTTGAATTAAAATAATGAAAACGAAAGATTTTTTCCCCCTGAAAGGTTAGGCCAAAACCAGCGGTGCGCATTATACACGGAAGTGCGTTATGTACGGTAGCGGTGCACAGGCTGGCGTCATTTCATTAATCCTGTGACACAGACTCTTGTTACTCCCATCTGATGCAGTAGGAGATCGTGAAGGTCAGCAACTGGCCCAAAGTCACACCATGTGCGGTGCACCCTGGTTTCGGAGTCTGGGCTCCTAACTATTCTCCCACAGCCCATGAAGGGCCTCCTCTCTGAGCCTCCAGTTCAGGCTGCCAGGCCTTTGGCTGGTCTACATGCATCTTCCATTGCTCCCCAAGGGCCATGTGCCTGCCTGTCAATTGTTTTGATTTCCTACCCCAAGGTCCCTGCTGGCCAGGCCTCCACCTGCTCCAGGCAGAGGCTGAGCCCGGCCCCAGGCCCAGCAGGTGGCCCTCGGTCCCAACAGCCTGCAGCTCCTGTAGGGAGCAGGTGGCCGGAAGAGCAGAAGAAGACGATCGTCAGGGGAGCAGCTTGGAAGGTGGGAGCGCGAGGAAGGAAGAGAGGGTTGATCTCAAGAGGAACTCCAAGTTCCCACCCCCAGACACCCGAGCCCACGAGCAGGGCTCTCAACCCTCCACAAGGGCAGGACCCTGGGACTTCCTTGCCTGGGTGACAGCCACAGGAGGACGAGGGCAGGAGAAGGAGAGAGATCTCCCAGGAAGGCCCCGGAGGTATCAATGGCCGGTGCTAAGAGGTGAGTTCTGTCTCATTTGAAAGCATCTCTGCCTATTAAAATGGTATTTTCAGTCACAGAGACTGAAATCCTCTTGTCCCAAAGTCTTCAGTGTTTTTACAAAAAACAGAAAATACTTTTGATTTGACAATAGAAAGAAAGTTTTCATTATTAAGGAAAGAAACAGCTCATACCACAATGGCGCTCCTAAGGACTTACCTGTGAGCTGAAAGCTCAGTCCACATAAAAGCTGCCCATGAATGCGTATGACAGCTTTCTAACTGCCCAATCTGAAAGCAACCGGAATGGCCTTTGACAGGTGAATGAATAAACAAAGTGTTGTCCTTCCATATGGCGGATCATTATTCAGTACTAAAAGGAAATGAGCACGTCACAGAAAGATGTGGGAAAACCTTAAATGCCTGTTCTCAAGGGGGAAGAAACCAGTCTCAGAAGGCTACACAGTCTACAATTCCAACTCTACGACATTTTGGAAAAGACAAAATCATGGCGATCGTAAACAAATTCAGCAGTTGTCGGAGAGAGCGAGTAAAGAAAGAGGGATGAGTAGGTGGTGCGTGGGACATTTGGGGGGTGGGGGTAGTGAAACCATTCTGCACGCGACTGTAATGCGACATGTGACATCAGCCACTACTGTCAGTCACCATGCCATTACCCGCACTTGTCAAAACCAGTAGAATCGAACAATACAAAGCATGATCTCTGATGGACACTGTGGCCTTTAGTTAATAATAATGGCTCATCAATTACAGAAATGGGCCACACGAATGCAAGACGTCAATAACAGAGAGAACTGGGGTGCGTTGGTGGGACGGGAAGTGGGCATATGGGAACTCGGCACTTACTGAACAATTTTCCTGTAAACTTAAAACTGCTTTAAAAAATAAAGTCTATTAAAAATAGTTCATCTGAATATTCTCTGTATCCTAAAAAGCCATCACCTCGTTTCTCTCTATTGTTTTTAGGCTCATCATAATCGTAACCACCACCACGTGCAATCACATATCCTGGCTGGCACTGCTCTAAGCACCGCTTGTGGAGGATCTCATTGAACCCTCACAAAATCCCTGTGAAAAAATGCAGTCAGAGGGTTAAAGGGACTTACTGGTCAGGGGTCTCAAAGTCACGAAGCAGAAGTGGCTGAACTTGAACTGCAGTCTGCTCAACCCCAAGCCTGTACTTGGAACACCCACACTGTACCTGACTGCCTTATTGTTCAGGGGACATCAGTGGACAGCATGTCTGCAAGTCGATAAGGAGGCAGAACAAGTCTTGACAAGCCCTCGATTTAATCATTCACTCCAAAATGTGTGCTCAGCACCTGCGTTCTAAGCGCGGGGCTAAACTCCAAGGGTATAAATATGAGACCCGCCCTGCCTGTGAGAAGCTCATAATCTAGTGGAAGAGAAGGATAACGAGATGGACAATGACACCGAGAGCCCCAGGAACACAGAGCCCTCTGTAACTGACGTATTATGACAAGGACATGGGGAAGTCCCTCTGGTTGGAGTGGAGATAACTACGGAATTTGGCTTGAAGTTGTACTTACACAGAAAGCACGTGGGACACCCTAACCATCCCACCTCTGGAGGTAGGAGAGTGAAAGCCTGATCATCCAGGAAGGAAAAATGTATAAAAATGGCAGCAGCAGAAAGAAAATGACTAATACAAGCAGTAGCTATCCCGAGGGAGGGGGAAGGAAGTAACATTTATTCAGTGTCTAAAACACGCGAGGCACTTGTCTAGGTTCCTAAACAACATCGCCTCCCTAAGCCCCCAGTGGCCGGGTGCACGTTATTTTTGCTTATTTTATGACTAGATGGTAGAGTCGCTGGTGTTGCAAAATCCCTCTGCTTCTCACCTGTGTCTTTCTTCTTGTCTCGGGACAGCTCGTGCACGGTGGCACCGATGTCATGCCTCAAGATATTGATGATGTCGGTCAGAGTGGGCAAGGAGCCTTTATCCAGAGAGATAAAAATCTCATACTCGTCTTTCTTTAAACGCGAAGGCCTGGACTCAATGTGCGTCAGATTGATTGCATTCTCCTAGAAAAGAGAATTGGGAATGTGAAAGGGGACAGACACTGGAATCAACACAGACCAGACGCTCAACACACTGAAATGCAGACAGAAGAAGAACAACGTTTTCTTTTTAGTTGAGTAGAAGAAAGTCCTTGAAGTTGCACACGTTGTATTTTATTTTATTATTTTATTTATTGCAAAACTAAGTTGCAAGTAGCATGAGGTGGGGGAAAGAATTCCAAATACTACAGAATTTAACCACATGGAAGTCTGCTTGAGGCCTAGAGTTGCAACCACAGGATACTGATTTGATTCTAATGTCTAGGACCGTGGTTGCCCAAAATATTTACACAGGAAAAAACCCCACCTTTCCCAAATTAAGCCCGTAGAATCTCAATAACAATATCTTAATAAATAAATAATGGAGAGACAACATTGCTCTGCTTGAAGAGAATCCACAGGAGTAGACTTACTGGGTTTAAGTTCAAGTTCTTAATTATATTGGCTATGAGACCTTAAATAATTTGCTTTTCACATTTGTCACCCCCAGTTTCCCCATCTGTAACTTGGGGTATCAATGATTCCTGCTTTATAAATGTGTTGAGAACATGGATGAGATGATCCATGCACACTGCCAGGGACGTGGTAAATGCTCAGTAAAAATTATCTAATATAGTCACCACTGAAACTTTATGTTACTTTTTATTCAAATATGCAGCAAATGTACATGTTGCACCTACCAGGTGCTGATCACTGTTCTAGGTGGTTGGGATACATCAGTGAACAAAACAAAGTATTTCCCTTTATAAAACTTCCATTCAAGTTGTGGGGCCACAACAAACATAAAAGATAACTGGTTTATTTATTATTTTATAATGATAAAGAAAAACGACAGGGCAGGGCAGGGTGAAGAAGGCAGGCCACTGTGGGGTGGACTTGGGTGTGTTGCTGTATGGGGTGGACCCATGAGGTTGTAATTACTTACAGCTACTCAACTTCAGTGTCTTTGGTTGGTGATATTTTTAACTATTATAAGTTTTGTCATTAAAAAAAGGAAAGTCATTTACTTAGATTGGTCCTCAAATTTAAATACATGGCAAGTTATCTGCTCCTCCTCCAGAAAGTCTATGGTTTCATTGATAGTACTGTTCATTGTGAAGAAAACTGAGGAGTCCCCTCTACTGTATTAAAATAAACAAATAACAGGAGTTACTTAAAGATTTAAGTGGACAAAATGTATTTAAGTGAGAAAATGTTAACTTGAATAACTCCACAATTTCAAAAAGCGAAATTCATCCACCGTGTAGTTTAAGAAGTACATTTCCCCCTGATGGTGAATGACATGTGGTTGAAGACAAGATGGATAATTACAGTAATGATACCTTTTCACTTTGCACATCGCTTTACAGCTTGGAATTATTTTCTGTGACCTTCCCAACAATCCTTTGAGAAGGTTAAGGAAGGTGGAAAACGACGAAATCAGAGAGGAAGATGCTTTGCCAAAAGTGGCAGGAGAGAGAGGCCCATTTTTTCTAACTTCGGTCCTTGGTCTTCTAACCACATGGCCTCTCCCGCCCAGGAAACAGTGATCGTCACTCAGATATCACCTGTTGTCCTTATTGTGACTCGGATGCCAAGTACAAAAATAAAGCAAACCTCTGGGCACAGAACCCCCATAGGCACAGCTCCTGCTCTTCCTGCTTGTAATCCCCAAGGACTCAGGATGGAGTATTATCTGTAGATGCCAGAGGCAGAGAACAGACCCCTGACAGTGACACCAGGTTACCCAACATGGGAGAGCGTGGAGGAGGAAGGCCAGAGCCGGTGGCCTAAAGCATTCCGGGCAAACAGAGGTAACTATCCAAACAAAGCAAAGAATAATGTCATCCTTCTTGGCTCAGGAGAAAAAGAGAGCGATAAGCTCCACCTGCTATTTACCTAACTTGGGACTTCAAATGAAGAAATAGCCAATCTGCCTCGTGCAGAGCAGAGAATACAGCAAAGCCAATGAGTAGCCAGCACGGGCCACCTCTGGCCAGGGTCCTTGCTGACTAAGGAAGGCCTGGGTGGTGGTGGGTGTCGGGAGGGGGCGGAGGGTGGAGGAAGGGCTGGAAGGCTGGCGATAGGCTGTTGGGGTTCACCACCCACACCCGACCCCGCAATAGCACTTGCAGACAGAAGCTACTTGGGATTAGCCATAAACCAATTTATGCCCCAAGCCTAAGTTTTTACAATTCTGGAGACCTAAGTTATGGGGAAATTTTGGGCCCAAGGGTATAAACTAAGGAAATTCCCACAATAGGGGAAGCGTTAGGTGAACGATAGTATAATCACTCAGTGGAGATGATTAAAAAGCAAGTAATAATAGCACCCTGCATACAATAAAGTATCAGTAATTGCTCTAAGGCAGTGGTTCTCAACCTTCCTAAGGCCACGACCCTCTAATACAGTTCCTCATGGTGTGGTGACCCCCATAAAATCATTTTCGTTGCTACGTCATAACTGTCATGTTGCTGCTGTTATGAACCGTCATGTAAATATCTGATACGTGTTTTCCCATGGTCTTAGGCGACCCCTGTGAGAGGGTTGTTCGACCCCCAAAGGGGTCGCGACCCACAGGTTGAGATCCGCTGCTCTGAGACATGTTAACAGAGGTGGTCTACAGGTGATGTTGTTTCCTACTTTCTATTTTCTTTTTATCATCATCAATTTTTCTAAAAATAAAACCTATTAATTTTATAATGAAAGATTCACTTTACCTCTTACAAGTTTATAATGACAACCACTTGGGAAAATAATTTATGATGGAGATAGGTATGTGATAATTAAAACACATTTAAAAAAATTATGCCCAGTCCCCCACCCCCCCAAAAAAGCTACAATAAAATGTGGCAAAATGAATCATGATGAGATTATGTGTCACTTCTATTTATTTGCCAAAAGTCTTATAATATTACTTTTTAAATGAGAGTGAAGTTTCTGGCTAAGAACACCCAACCAAACTCTTGAAATTATTTCTTGCCCAGTTGAATCAATTTGTTAATAATTCACTATTGGATGTATTATGCAATTTCTGTATTGAAGTTTTTCTAGTTTATCAGTGTAGATACTTAGATACCAGTAATTCTGGTTGCTAAGTGAAACTTTAGACATGAACCTCCAAACCTGATTATGATCATAGCTACCTTTTAGTAAACGATTTTTTATTTTTAAACAAGGGCTCTCTGCAGGTTCACAAACTGACCCCTCCACCCTCACCACATCTTTGGGTGAAGGATAAATAAAGAACTCTTTCGGTTACTCCATGTTGCTCTCTGAGAGGTGGCAAGGAGGGTTTAGAATTAAACAATTCAGAGGCAATTTCATGATCTGTCCCATAGTTAAATGATGCATAAAAGGTAGCCGTGTGGCACCTTGATGAATCAGGACTCTTGAGCAGAAAGTGTGGGGACCAGAGAAAAGAAAAGGGAAATGAATGGTCTATTTTAATAAGGATTGATCAGAAACCCCTTTCTGTTTCCATCCTCGTGGAAAATCTTCCTCAACAGGGACTGGTCAAAGTGGATGAAACTATGAACACACGGACTTCACAAGGGTGAAAAATGGGTTTGTTCTTCTGGGGCTTTCCCTGACCTCAAGCTTAGGGCCACTTCCTCGTCTCCCCCGTTTCATGGCAGAGTGAAAAAAGGGGTGGGCTTTGGAACTAATCTGGGTACAAATTCTGGTTCTGCTACTCACTACCTTTGGATGCATTAGCTGGCCACGCTGAACTTCCGTTTGTTACATTTAAAATAAGGATAATAATATTCCCTGGCAACTTAATGAGAATCAAAAAGAGAAAAAGCACAATTTTGGCTTCATTCATCAGTATTCAGTAAGAACTCAGTACACTCTGTATCTCTCAACTCGGTATAGATCCACATTTCCCGGGGAATCAAAATACATTGTTTTTGTGTCATTTTACCCTTTAATATTTGCTTTACCCTGAACTTTTCTCAGCTCCTTTCCTGAGAGCATGTTTCAAGAAGGAGAAGGAAAAAGTCCACATATTTTCTGAGGAGACAAGACTAGAGAGGGAGGGCTTCTCGGACCACTGTGTGTTGCTGCCTTTGGGGAAGCATAGAAAAAGGTATGTCCCGGCTCACTGCAAAGGGAGCACCAAAGACATTCACAGACAGTGTGCCAAGTCACTTGGCTCAGGTGCATGGGTCCCTGCTTGGATCTGCACTGGGGGAGGGAGAAGGAAAAAGGCATGGGGAGAGCATTCAGACACCCCTCGGTCCTTGGGATGGAGAAAAAAGGCCCAGAATCAGGGGCGTGAGACACCACAACCAGATCTCACTTTGGCCCCCAGGAGTTGCAGACCAGGTAGTGGGATATGCTGTGACTGGACTTCACTCTAGTCCAGCAGGAGGGGGAGTGACCGGGTGGTGAGGAGCTTCAGCCTGACCTCACTCCACCCAGGAAGGAGAAGGAGAGAGTGGGCTGTGGGTGCATTTCTCAGCCCACAACCAGCCCAGTCTGCGGGACCAACACACAGGACAGCTGACCCCAAGGCTCAGGGCAGAGACCTCGGGGCAAACTGAGAACAGAAAGGCGTGGCCCTGCAGCTCTAGGCAGAAAACAAAGGCGCGAACCCTGGTTGTTCCCCCACCCCACCCTTCCAGACCTCAGTCCCCCCAGTATTAGCGGTGAGCCTGGAAGTGACTGCAGCAGTGAGTGTCAGATTTAAGGAGCAGAATATCTAGAAACAGAGAGGCTTGCTAGAATGAGGAAACAAAGAAATATAGCTCAACATAAATGTGGACAGCAGAAAATCACAATAAATGGGATGGCGTCAATCAACCTATCAAAGACAGAGATCAATACAATGGTTGTAAGAATGGTCAGTGGTAATTTCAGCAGAGAGACAGCAAGCATAAAGAAAGACGTTGGGACCATAAAAGAAGATCAGGCAGAGATAAAGATGACAATAACTGAAAGGAAAAATGGAATGAAAGGAGTGATCAAACTAGATGAAACAGAGGTGTGAATTAGTGAAGGGGAAGTAAAGGTAGCAGATATTCAATCAACACAACAAAGAGAAAAAAGAATAAAAAGAAATGATGATAGTGTAAGATTCTTCTGGGACATCAAGAGTAACAATTTTTGCATCACAGGAGTGCCAGAAAAAGAAGAGAAATAGCAAGGGATGGAGAACTTACTTGAAGAAATAATGACTGAAAAATTTTCTAACCTGGCAAAGGAAATAGACATACAAGTTCAGGAAGCACAGAGAATCCCAAAGATAAACCCAAACTGGATGGCCTATACCAAGACACACCAAAATTAAAACAGCAAAATTTAAAGACAAAGAGATAGTATTAAAAGCAGCAAGAGAAAGGCAAGTAGCAACTTATAAGGGCTCACCCATACAATGGTCAGAGGAATTCTCAACAGAAACTTTGCAGGCCAGAAGAGATGGCAGAAAATATTCAATGTGAGGAAAACCAGGGATCTACAACCAAGATTAATGGATCCAGCAAGGCTAGCATTCAAATTTGAAGGACAGATAAAGAGCTTCCCAGGTAAGAAAAAGCTAAAGGGGTTCATCACCACCAAACCAGTACTACAAAGAATGTTAGAGGGACTTCTTTAAGAAGGGGGAAAAAATAAAAAGCAAAAATAATGAATAATAAAATGGCAATAGCTGCATATCTATCAACAGTTATGAGTGGAGTGTCAAACACAGGAAAATAGATCCAAGTTCATGTCCCTTATAGGTGAAATCCAAGGAAAATAAACAAGCAGAACAGGAACAGACTTACAGATACAGAAAACGTTTGGTTTGTTGCCAGCTGGGAAGAAGGTTGGGGGAGGGGTGAAATAAGGGGCAGAGTTTGGGGAGTTCAATTTGGTGGTTACAAAGTAACAGTTATGGTGGGGGGGATCTAAAGCATAACCTGGGAATGTAGTCAATAATGTGGCACCAGGTGGGCACCAGATTTGGTGGGGTACTAATAGGAGGAGGGCTGGAGGGATGGGTGAAAAGGGGGAGGAAGTCGAAAAGCACACATTCATAGTCACAAAACAGTCACAGGGACGTAAAGTGCAGCACAGGGCCTGTGGTCAATGACACAGTAATAACTACATATGGTGTCAGAGGGGGACCAGAGGTATCAGAGTGAGGATTTTGTAAGTTATATAAATGGCACACCTGAGATCAATACAATATTGTATGTCAAATGTAATTGAAAAATAATAATGAAATAAATAAATAAAAGAGGTCTCAGAGCAATGTGCATAACGTGGTACCTGTCCATTTCCATGGAGCCTTTTAAAGGAGTGGGAGGAGAGACACAAAAAACAGCGGTGTGGGAGGGACTTCCGGAAAACTCCTCTGGAGATGACAACTAAGAAAACACCTAGACCTCAACCAAGGCCCCTCTACACATCACACAATCACAGCTAAGAAACCCACTCACGGCATTAAGGTATGTGCAGGTGGGCAGAGGGTTAAACAAAGGAGAATTAAAGGGGAAGAGTGGGGACTCGGCCTCCCAGGTCCCCACTTGGCACTCTCCCGCTGGGGGAGGGAGGAGGAAGAAGGCGGTGGGAGAGCGCTCGGGCCTCACTCGGTCCACGTGACAGAGGAAGGGGGTCCACAGGCGGGGTGAGATACCGCACCCACCTCACTTTGGCCCCAGGAGGTGCAGACCGGTCCGCAAACCGCAGGGCCGGACTTCACTCCTGTTCCCAGAGGAGGGGGAGCGGCTGGGCAGTGAGGAGCCGCAGTGCTAATGCTCTGGCCAGGAAGGAGGAGAGAGGGGGCTGTGTGTGCGCTTCTCAGCCCACAACCAGCACGGTTTGAAAGATCAGCATACGGGACAGAGTCTGCACATGGGACAAACCTAGAACAGAAAGGTGCAATCACGCCCAAACTCCCTGCCGACTCCCAGAGCCACAGGAAGAAAACAAAGCCGCGAATGCCCCTCCCCGACAGACCTCTGTCCGCCCGGGATCAGCAGTGAACACCAAAGAAATTACAGCTGGGAGGGCCCAGAGAGGCTGCAAAAAACGAGAAGCCAGAAAATTAGAGAGATGGGGATAGATGACCCATCAGAAATCGACCTCAAATCAATGATTACAGAAATGCTTAAGGAACTCAATGATAACTTCAACAGAGAGATAGCAAGCATCAAAGACTTACAAACCATTATAAAAGAGAGATAATGACTACATTATCTGAAATGAAGAACGGTGCAAAAGTCACCAAACTAGACACAACAGAAGCACAAAGTGGTGATTTGCAGAAAAAGCTAAAAGAAAACACCCATTTAGAACAGATAGATATGAGGAGCCAGAAAATGAGGATGGTTTGAGATTCCTCTGGGACAATTTTAAGCAGAAGAATATCAGAATCATAGGTGTTCCTAAGGGGACAGAGGAAAAGCAAGGGATCAACAAATTATTTGAAGAAATAATGACTGAAAATTTTCCTAACCTGGTGAAAGAAATAGAGATAACAAGTCCAGGAGGCACAGAGAATCCCAAACAAGATGATTCCAAACAAAAAACACACCAAGCTATATCATAATTAAAATGGCAAAAGTTAAAGAAAAGGAAAAAATTCTGAAAACAAGAAGAGAAATGCAAGTAGTAACTTATAAAGGGACACCCATTTGATTCTCAGCTGATTTCTCACCAGAAACTTTATATGCCAGAGGGACTGACAGAAAATATTCAATGTGATGGAAACCAAGGATCTACAACCAAGAATAATGTATCCAGCAAGGCTAGCATTCAAAACTGAAGAGCTTCTCTGATAAGGAAAAGTTAAAAGAAATACATCACCACCAAATCAGTACTGCAAAGAATGTTAGAGGGACTTCATTAAGATGAGAGGAGGGATGGGAGAGTGGGTAAAATAAGGGAAAGAAAGGGAGAAATTTAGATTGATTGTTAACATAGAATGAAAACCAACAAGGAAACAAATCTCATGGACACAGTCAATAATCTAGTAGTTACCTGAGGGTAAGTGGGGAGGGAGTGGGGAAAAGGGACAGGGACACAAGTATATGGTGATAGAAAGAGAACTGACTCTGGGTGATGAACATCTAATACAACACATAGAAGATGTCATGTAAAATTGTACACCTGGGGCCTATGTAATTTTTACTAATCAATGTCACCCCAATAAATTTAAGAAATAAAAAAATAAACAAAGGAGTGGAAGGAAATACACTCGTAATAATGTTGCCTTGTCCAGGAAGTTTGCAGGATGCCAGGACTGAGGGGAGATCAGAAAGGACTATAGCTGTATCTTTAATGTCCTATATTTTTAATTTGTAATTTTGGAAACCACGATCAAACATGAAAAAAATGAAAATGAATATGTCAAAATGTTGGTAGTGGTTGATGTCAATGGTGAAATGATGGGTAGGTTTTTTTCTTGTACTCTGATGTATTTTTCAACTTGAAAAAAAGAAAAAAAATGCCTCTCCCCAGAGGATGAGAGGATGGGCCCAGAAGATTTGCATTTTTAACAAACTCCAGATGTGCAGGGACAGCTGTGTTTGGCAGAGGTGTGGGTGTCAGAGGGAGATTGTGGGCTTTGGAACACAAGATCCAGAGTTCAACCCCATCTCCACCACACATTAGCTGTGTGGTCACCTCTCAGAACATCAGTCCCTCGTTCATAAAATGGAGTAATACCTTCTTCACCAAGTTGAGTAAGAACCAAATGAAGCATTACTCATGCCTGGTTCATCGCCTACTGTGGCTCCACAAATACTAGAATGAGATTTTCTTTCTTGCCTGGGCACTTTGAATGATTACAATTTAACTCTGCATTTTGCCAGGCTGGTAATAATGATAGAAAGTATGCTGGCCTGTACAATGTCCAGGGCAACATCTGAAATCTGACTGGAAAAAAAAATTAAACACACTAACAACAACCCTTTCACCAATCACCCAGTACAGTAATCTCTGCAAATGCGTATAACACACTTATTATCCAGGGCAATTGGGATTTTGAATAATGCTTGAAGAGCTTTTCACCAGATGGTGAGCACACAATGCCATATGTAGGTGATGTATTATAGACTTGCACACTTGAAACTTAGATAATGTTACTAACCATTGTCACCCCAATAAATTTAATTAAAAAGAAGTTCACCCAGAGTACACACATGCACACACACATGCACAAACACACACACACACACACACACACACACACACACACACACACACACGCAGTCCTTGGGTATTATTTCATCCAAAGTAACAGATGCTTTGGGAAACTGAGAAGATAGAATTAATTCAAGGATAGTTTGATGAAAGAAGTGTGAGGCCAGAGCTGGCTCTCTGGGTGTGTAACCAGGAATTGTGAATGATTCTGGTTATGAATGCAGAATCTGGAGCTCAGAGAAAATGAAAGACAACTAAAGTCACACAGACTCAAAATCAAATCTTCGGATTCCAGATCCTATGTTCACTGCGTCCAACTAGAAAAAGACACAGAGGTCAGCTATGCCACTATCCAGCGCAGAAACGAAGAAAGCTCTTACCTCAAATAAGCGCAGGACCTTGGCCAGCGCACCAACTTCTTCTTTGAGTGAGAAGATCAGTGATACGGCACCATTTTGACTAGAGCCGTCTTCGATGTAGCTTGTTTCCTACGGGATTAAATGCACTTGGTTAGGATGTTTCCCACTGTTTTCAGTTCATTCCTACGGAAGGTCCAAGGAAGAGGTCATCATGAACTTTCTTCTAGTGAAAGCCTTGGAATACAATGAGGTACATATATTCTACACAGAAGTATATCTGGTGGCAGAAAAGTAAGTCAGGGGCAGCAATATTTTCAGCGATGGTCCTAGGTCAGATTTCAACTTTAAGAAGCTTCCATTATTCACTGATGTCACCAGTCACCCTATATTCAATACCTTTTCATGAGCAGCTACTGCACTCCAAGTAACAGGGCTCTGGGAGATACAAAATGAACACACAGTAAACCAAATTACTAAAAACCAAAGGTCCTTAGAGGTGGTTCAAAAAGCATCCCGGGAAAACAATGAAGAATAAATGGTGGAAAGTCCTAATAACAGAACACACACAGGCTTTTGAGGCTAAAGACCTGGGTTGAGATCTTCTCTCTTTCATTGACCAGGAGGACCACTGTGGGCAAATCACTTAGCCATCTTAGTTAATAATAAGCCCTGTCTAAACAGTATTCATTGAGATAATATTTTAAAAAAGATAAAATAATTTACACAGACTATTAAGAACAGTCTATAAAAATGATGGGAATATTATAAATACACAGGAATAACCTCTTGACCTTTGGGAAAGATCGCAGGGAAGCATTAACTTGTTCTTGTATATCAGGATCTTAGATATCCAATTGTACAAAAATAATAAAAAAATACATTAATGTACACAAATAGCCTATTGGAAGGGGGCTGTCTAAAACTAAATAGCAAAGAATGTCAAGGATCTAGCACTTTCTACCCACATGTGACAGCAAATTAAGATGGAATTAGGGTTGGCATTCCACAAAGTTTACCGAAATCTTTTAAAAGTTTTATATTAAGTCTTGTAATAATATACAAAGTTTCATGTGTGCCAAAAAGAAACAGTATGCACCGAAAACTGGAAAGAAAAAATGTGCTGAAGAATTACTCTCTTGTAAGCAAGTTAAAGAAATTAGTGGAATGGATGTTACATTGTCTCAATGAGAAGGCTGTGTTGGGCAGGTTCTACCAGTGATTTGGCATAATAAGCCCTGCATAAATACCAATGACTCTTAGGGCAAAATTCTTTCAGACGGAAAATTCAGATTTTCCTAGCATCTTACCTGAAACAGAGGTGTGGGAGAAGAACCAAAATGATCAGTTAATGTGATTAGAGAGAGCTTCAAATGAAAGACGGAGCTGTTGTATATCCCTATGTAGACCATGATGCTGTCTGTTCGAAAAAATTTTAATCCATCATTTATTCAGAGCTGATAGTATTGCAGGCATTATGATAAGCACTTGATGTGAATGATTTCATTACATTTTTGTAACAGTCTAGAAGGTAGGTTTTATCAATCTCCAAGTGTCTCCTTTTACTGATGACAACATTGAGTACCCCTATGTGGCAGGAGCCATATTGGTACTTTTCACAGTTAATACACAGCATTCACTGGCAGCAACTAGCACTTTTCTAAGAGTTTACACGTAACAGCTGACTTGGTCCTCACAACAGCCCCCATGAAGTGGGTGCCATAATTTGCAAATGAGGAAAGAGTCTCAGCAAGGTTACGTGGCTTGTCCAGACACCCAGCTCATGAGTGACAGAGCGTGAACCTGAACCAATCCAGATTCCTCATTCTGCCGCCCAGCGGCAGCCTAGAGCTCCCGATTTTCGAAGGGCTGGAGACTTTAAATGAAAGGAAGCTCATGGAAGTTTGTGAAATGGTGTGGCCTTGGGTGGATACCAATTCCAACAATGTCATGTTGACTCAGCATGGGACCTTGGGCAAAGCTCTTTCAGAATATGTTTCTATTGGCTCCAAATCTCTACTTGATTTGTTTCTAACATGTGAGCTGACTTAGAAGCAGAGGGACATCCAAGGTGGATAAAGGGAGAGAAGAGTAGCTCAGATACTAAATAGGAAGAAGTAGGGCAGGGAGAAGGAACTTTACTATACTATGAACAAGGAAGGAAAGCATCTTAATTATTGAGCAGTACATTTAATAAAAGAAAGGTATTCCCTTTGGTTGTATCTAACAAATACACTTATTATCTTTGGAAAAGAACACTTTTCAAAATTACAAGCAATAATACTGTTTGGCAGCGGTATTCCAGAGGCACTTCCTTTCAATCTTAGTGCTTTTTGGGGATCATATCAGAGGTGTATACTTGCCTGTGTGGTTATACACACACCTACCTACAGTGTAAGACAACTGAAAACCAGATACAAACATCTTCCGTGAACACACTCTATCTCTACATTTCTGCATTTAGTTACAGGAGGAAGCTGCGAGGTAGAGGACATGCAGGGTGTCAGAGTCAGATCTGGGTTTAAACACTGGCTTTGCCATTCATAGCTCTGATTTCTGAGTTCCCTCATCTTCCATTCCACTGTTCTGCTCTGTTTTTCCAGCACTTATCTCTATATGAGATTAAACGTTCATTTGGTTAGATTTTTACTATGTCTTCTCCACCAGAATGTCTCAGCAAGGCAGAAACTGCTGTACCTGGCACATAGTAGGTGTTCAATAAGTCTTTGTTGGGTGAATGCATGACCCAACGTCTCTTGCAGGATTGATGCATGTATATAGCGCACTTGACATTTATATGCTCCCCAGCCTTCTCTCAAAATTATGCCCAGTGAGTGCTCTTCATCTGAGTTGGAAGCTTCACGAAGGCATTAATGATGTCATTCTTGCAGACTATCAGAGTTGGAAGGAATCCTGAAGACTATGCTAGTCCATTCCCTTCCCCCCAACTTTACAGATACCAAACTGAGCCTCCTCACCCCAGTTAGGTTGCCTTTCTAACCCATAGCTTAGGGAAGCCAAGTCAAAGGTGAGAGCCCATCTCTCCTGACTCATGTCCTGCATCGTCCCATGACGAAGCTATCTCAGTCACCGTGCTGGACTCAGTGCTTGCCCCTCCTGCCAGAGTTCCAGATGCATTTCGTTAAACAAATAAGTCAGTTCCAGCTAGATACCACTGGCACTTCACTGTGCTCCCAGGAACTGTGCTAAGAGCTTCGTAGACATTATTTAATTCTCATACCAACCCTAGGAGGTGGGTCTTTCTATCCCAATTTTTCAAATGAATAAACCTGAGGCTCTGCAAAGTTAAATACCCTGCTTTCC
>PVJL010005308.1:95824-110987 GCA_004026885.1 Lyroderma lyra
AACACCATTTTCAAAGCGAGTCCTTCTCTCAGGACTCAAAAAAAAAAAAAAAAAAAAAGTCAGCCCAAAGTTCTGCAGTTTCTCTAGTTATACAAAAAACTTCAGCCACCCTCTCCGCTCCAACCATCCTGTTCTCTAGCTGGTCCTCACTAATCCTATAGATGACAGGTGCCGGCAGTCACGTTGTCACCCAGCGCTGGGCTTTAAGTTTGAGCCCTAAGGTCCAGGAGTGTGCTAAGTCAATTAAAGGGTGTGTTCTGCAATTCTTCCCTCCAGAGAAAGGCAGCACACCCCAGAGAAGGGGCCACGCCCGAGCATTACCCCAAGTCACAGTTAGGGCTCGCTCCGGCCGGCCGAGTCCCAGGCTAACCCTTACTCACTCCCCTCTGTTTACTTTTCTCCTTCCCCAGGTCTGAGTCAGTCTGAGGCTTCCTTCATGTCTCCTTGGCATCATCACGCCGCCTCCTCTCCCACAGGTGAAAAGAGGGTACAATTCTGCCATCTCAGTACATGGCTGAGAGCACTTCGCGAACATCACAGAAGAGCAGACCCCCTCTCCCATCCCAGACGGTTCAGGACCAGCCCCTTCCGCGCCCCGAAGAGAACGCAGGAGAAAGGGGAGAGGGGGGACCTGTCCAAAGACCCACAGCTACTTGGTGGCAGCTCCTGGAGCCGTGCTCTCTCCCCGAGAGCCACGCAGGACAGATGTCCTCCTGGGAAACGACTGCTGCGGACCTGGGTTATCTGTGGGCGTCCCGGACACTGTCACCATCTTCAAATGGGCTCAGACCTCACGGTGAGCCGAGGGAACTGAGCAACACGCAGGTCGCTCGGACCTCTTTGGAGGGCGGGGGTCGGACTGCCCTCCCTGCACTGCGCGGGGCGCCGGCTCACCTGGCCGCTGTCGGAGAGCTTCCTGGCCAGGCCACGGCTGTCCAGCACGGCCGCAGACATGCTGGCTCCCCGCAGGCAGGTCTGCCCACAGCGCGTGCTGCCGAGGTTTTTAACCCGTCGTCAGGGAGAACACGCGTTCCGAGGCGTCCCCTGCCGAGTGCCCCGCCCCGGGAACGCCCCCGGTGGGCGGCCGACTGACGCAGGGAGCCCCGGGTCACCGCCCGGGGTGGGGGTGGGGTGGCGGAGGCCCGGAGGCCGAAGGAGCAAGCCCCGCGGGCGCGGGCGCGGGGTCACCTGCGAGCCGGGGACGAGACCCCGCCGGCCCTTCCTGCACTCTCAGAGCATGGGACACGTGCTTTGTGCACTGGGCCAGGCCGGCGACCGCCTGATGATGGCACCCCCGCCTCCACTCATCGAAGCAGAGCCAGGAGCCCTAAGTTTTAGTTATTTATTTATTTGTCCTTTGTATTAAGCACTCAGCAAACTACCTTTCTGGGCTTTGACTTCAGAATACATACATACAGGGTGACCTTGTGCACGCTGAGCACAGCTGCACAAGAGCCAAGGTAAGACAGAGACCCGGGTTGCAATCCAGCCCTGCGTCCTGGGGCTACTTACCTAACTGCCCAGAACCCCTGAAGAGGAGGCAGAACCCCCCCTGCCTGGGTGGAGGCAGGCACCCCCTGCCAGACCTCCCCCTGCCTGGGTGGAGGCAGACCTCCCCCTGCCTGGGTGGCGGAACCCCCCCCCCCCCCCCCCCGGGCGGGGGGGGGCCCCCCCCCCCTGCCTGGGTGGTTTAAGAATGTGAGGAAGGAGAATAAGGTAATGGGGTTGACGACTATTTAAAGCATATGAGGACCGGGGCTGCTTGTCAGGCCCTGTTCTAGGCTTTGGGGGATACAGCAGTGAAGGCAGTAGAGAAGCCCGCCTCACCCACCATGCTGCCATCCCCGCAGGAAGACAGAAAACAAACGCGTGGAGGCGAGGCTAAGCCTTCCGAGGGAAATAAAATTAGGGGGTGGGCTAGGGGCGAGCGGGCGCCTGTTGGAGAGTGACCTCCTTCCGGTGGCAGGGGGATGTCGTTCACCCTGTTTTTTCACGTTAGGTCATTTAGATGAGGCATTCATTGCCAGCCGGGGCAGGGACAAACAAGATACAAGAAAACCTCAGAACACCGCTGATTCAGAGGTTCAGGAGGGATGTGAAAAAATCAGAGGCAGCGAGGCCTTGAGTGGCTGCCGAAATATTTGCCCAGGCCAGGGTAACGGACCGAGCGAAAACAAGCCAATAATTAATAGCGGTTACTAGATACCCACCTTCACCCCTCCCACAAGTCTTTGCTGGAGTGATCAAAACATTTGGCAAAAAAAGAAAGAAAAACAAAGTCAGGTTTGTGATTCAAAACAAGTGGATTCTACCGATGACCTGTGAAACTTCGGGGAGGTCCATGGCTCATTCTCTCTGTCTTTAAAATGGGAGTTTTAAGGATTTTTGCTTCAATTTCCTTGAACCTCTTTCAAATGCCAAGCTTTCTCCTGACCGCTAAGAATATAGACGTAATTGAGTGTCATTTCTATCCGAGGGTCCTGGGTGTCTGGTTAGTATTTCCTGTGCTAAATTGGAAGCTCTGTGTTATTGACCATGAAGGGCAAGACCTTGAAGCCCACCCTCAGGAGATGCTGTCTCCTCCTCTGACTCCAGTAATTTTCTAGTGTGGGGGACATCAAATGAAGAGGCTCCCACCACCCCAGGACTGCCTTAGGAGAGCAACGAATGTGACAGCCTCTGCCACATAAAAGGCCTTGCAAGAAGTAACGAGCAAAAACAGCTACTAATTTCCATGCACACTATAGGTTAGCCACTGTGCCAGGTTCATCACATGGGTGACTTCACATTTTCTGCTCAACAGCCCTGTGACCTATGCATCACCTATGTAGATGAGGAAACAGAAGCCCTGAGAGTTTCTATCAGTAGGTCACAGTCACACTACGGTTCACCCGGTTCCAAGGGGCTGGGTCTTAAATGCTCTTTCTTTCCTCTTCGAAATAGTGATTTTTTTTTTCTTTTTTAGGACAACAAAAATAACAGCACTTCTCTTTTCTCTTCACACCAGCTAAAGATGGGATTTGTAATCCCATCTCCCATAAAAATGCCCCAGATCTGGGTTGGGAGGAGAACACACTGAACGGGTCTGTGACCTCAGAGAAAAACACTAGTAGCTTCTTGTAAAAAAAAAAAAAAATTATTCTAGAAAAAAAAGTGAAATGTATTTATGTACTAAGATAAAAACTCCCTCCAGATCTCAAGATGAGATTGCTTGTGACATGAATTTTGCAGATCATTTTTTTAGCTATCTTCTTACTTAATTTGAATGGAATACAGTGTGCTGCTGCCACTAACAAGAGCGGTGCTGGGTCCTCAGAAAACTGTGCTGACCGTACCCGTCTGTTATAGAAGTGGTCTCTAAGAATTCGGCCTGTAAACCACTGAGATATGGTCAACAGCCACGAAGAGGTGGGCACCATGTCGCAAGAGGTGCCGCTGTGAACCCAGTAAACTTAGTGCTGACCTTCACCAATTCAGAAGTTGAAGATTTCCCAACCACTGAGGGTTAATGATCCCTTTTCATTTAACCTCATATGTAGAGGGCTGAGTTAATCATAATCTATGAGTTCACCGCACATACAACCGCCAAGGCCCCTCTCTTGTTTTATTTATTCAATTCTCTTTTATCTTCATTCCCCATTCCCATTCCCTTCCCCCAGAGGTGATGTCCCTCGTATGTTGAATATTTAGCCTTGGATTTTTAAAATGCATGGAAATCTTGGGGCATGTATGTATTTTTCATGAATATGAGTGATGTTGTAGTGTAAGTGTATTATAGTAGATAGATGTACTATAGATGTCATAGTTCCTAGTGTTTTTCTTTCAACCACATCGTCAGAATCTTGCCATGCTGATAAATGTATGTCTAGTTCTTTGCTTTTTTAACTGGTATAGAGTATTCCATAGTGTGTGTCCACCACATTTGACTTCTCCATTCTCCAGTGATGGACAAGAGGCTGTCTCTAACTTTCCACCACCCCCAAACAGTGCTGAGATAAACATCCTCATCCTTGTCCCCTTATAGATCCGTGTGAGAATTGAACATACTATTAGAGTTGTAACCAAACCTATAGGTTTCAAAAAACATGAGATGTTCCCTTAAATATTTAACTATACATTTAAGCAGAATTTAGAAAGGGGGGATGTTGGGAGGTAATTTCTCTGGCATTTCTACATGTCTTGGACTACTTTTCCAAGGATTTTGTTTGCTGTTCCTACAGCAAACAGCCTTAGAAGGGAGAGGTAGTATCTCACTCTGGGACAAAAGGCAGATTTGTCTCCTGACTGGTAGGATAGAGAACAGCTCCATCCCTGAAGACATTCCATGATAATAAGGTCTTCCCCCATCCCCAGAGAAAATCTGCCTACATTTCAGGGCAAAGATAATGCCTGTCTTTGGAGAGGAGGATGGGCAAGTTGAGAGAAGCCCCTCCATAAGATCAGAGTCTCCTAACTTCAGTGTTCCTCAGCTGTGACACAGAGCCGATGTGTTCTCAGCAGCCACCTGAATTCACTCGGCATTGACACCCATGGGACTTGGGAGACAAGGGGAACCAAGGTAAACATGAAACTCATGTCATGTTGCCTGTTGTGCTCTGAGTAATAAACTGTCTAAATACACTGGAGCTTGGGTTTTCCTTACAGGCCCATTTCACGGAAGTGTGGCAAATCAGCCTAGCAGTTACACTGATGTTTAGGAACCACCTGACGGAATTGATGAAGAACAAATTGATATGGCATATATGCTTAGTCACAATGTTAGTTAGCCAGCCATCATGCTTCCCATAATAAGTCTACATTTCCCAGCCTTCCTTGCGGTCGGGTGTAGCTACAGGCCTAATATTTGCAACAGCTAAGAAGTGTGCCTAAAGGAAGCCTGTCCTTGTCCTTGCCCTTGTTCTTCTCCTTCTTGCAGATCAGAATATAGAAATGAGGACTGGAGTTGCAGCTGTCATATTGGCATTATGAAGTAAATTCAAGAATGGGAGCCATGCTTTTCAGAGCAAAAAGAATCAAGATAAAAGGAGCCTGCTTCTTGACACCATGGTGCATCACTCCAGCAGCTTTGGACTGCTGACTTGGTCATAGAGTTAGGAGAAAAATTAACTTCTATTTTGCTTAAACCTCTGTTATTTTGAAATTTCTGTCACACAGCCAAGTCTAGTTCTAACCATACAAGGAACATGGGAATGATATTTAAGATGGATTTATCAGTCCAAGAACTACAATTTTCTCATCAGAACAATGTAAATTTAGACAGCAGTGCAATATCTCATTGCAAAAATTTGGGAAATTCCCACCCTGCAAAGTCAGCTGGCTGTGAGCTTCTTTGGAACTTCATTTCTAGGTCATTCTTCTTTTTAGCTGAACTTCTCCCACACAGGCAACCCAGAATCTAAGGTCACTGTCAACCCTTGCTCACACAGACTAAATGCAATTAATGTAGGAAGTCACACATTGCATCAATGTAAGATTTATAGCAGGCTATTCCAGGAATTCTGAGCAGATCTTAGACATTTCTTTGAGTCATAATAAAATCAGTTAGTAAGTCAAGTACATTTGATCAATGGTTTATTCAATGAAATATATATAAAATCTCAAGACTGGAGCCATTGCATTATCATCCCTTCTTGGCAACATCAATGTGAGGTCACTGAGTATTGCCATTCATACACTCATTCATCCAACATATATTCATTGCGAGTATATACTGTGTCAGGCACGGTTCTAGATACCGCTGAGCAGGGCAGTCCATGCTGTCATTGATCTCACATTCTACTCAGGACAGGAACAATGAACAAGAAGACCAAAAAAAAAAAAAAAAATCAAAGTACACTCAGTTATGATACTAGCCAAGAAATGAAATTTAAAAAAGAAGTTTTATAAAAAAAAAAAAAAAAACTGTTTCGGAGAGGCTGATTTAAATTGGATAGATAGGGAAGACATAGAGCTGACTGTTTTTAGGAGTTCTGTGAGCCTGTTGCTAAATATATCCATGATTAAAAATTAAATTATGTTAGCTTACAATTAAATACATTACATTAAAAACAAAGGTCATGAAGACTCAAAATTAATTATTTCAGAATTATTTTACTAAATTTTATTATCCATGTTCCTAAGGTTATTTATGCCCATTACACCTGTGTGGTGTGGTAGAAAGAGTACACAATAATGGGCTATTGCAACATCTCTTCTCAATTCCATGTTCACATTGGTAGCCTGAAATCTGCCATATACCATGGAAATTGGCAAACACTACAAATAAGGGGTGAAAGCAGTGGGATGCTAAACACTGACCATCACCCCACCATCTATAACTATGACAGCAAAACCACAGGGCTGGATTGAAGCCATGGGCCTCAGAGGGCAGGACAACAATGTCACTCACGGATTGAAGGCACTTTGGGGCAGAATGGGCTCAGCTACTGGTCAACAGAGCAGTAGCAAGAAATCCATGCAGATCAGGGTAAGAGCTGGTCTGAAGAAAATTCCAAGGTCAAAGCCAGGGGACACTACCACAATGGTGAGGCTTAGGAGTTAGGGCTGGCTCCCAGTTGGTCAACCCAAGTACCACCTCTTCCAAAAACACTTTACTGCCCCCAGGCAGGGGTGGTCACCCCTGTATGGATCACATAGGATCTTGAACTTTCTTTCATAACTAAACTTATCAACTCTCTTTCTGTCTGATTTTCACTCTTCCATGTCCTCCTGGATTAAGAGCGCTCAGACCAGAGACTAAATCTTAGTCTTTCTCAATTCCAGGATTTAGCCTGCTGCCTGATACATAGTAAGTACTCAATTCGTGTTAGTTCAATCAGAAATGTAGAAAAATATGCACTAAAGTGTTCAAGGCAACATTATTCAAAAAAGTTTAAAGGAAAAGCAATGAGGGAATAAATAAATTAATTCAAGTTCATTTACATAACAGATGCAGACATAAAGATTATTTTTAAGTCATAAAAATGTTATCTTAAATGCACACAATTAAACTAGTTATTGATAAAAGTGGGATATAAAATTTTCCCTATGTGTAGACATGTCAAGAGGCATATAATAACATCATCAAAGAATAAAAAAGAAGTATTTTCTCTATAGATAGTGGAATTAGAAAAGAGACTTCTTTTTTTTCATCTTTTACTTTTCCATTTAAATTTATGTAAAGAAGTAAAGTTGCAAAGAATAAAGTGTTTCATGCCTAGAGAATTTGCCCAAAGCCATACTGGATTTCTATTAGACATAAATGAGCTATTCCTTAGCTATATTCTTTCCATGTTATCCTCTCTGGAACTAGAAAGGGACAAATATGTATTCAGCACTTCAATATTCATTAAGTACCTGGCATATTGCAGATGTCATTTTATTTAATCATTTCTATATCTAATGAGTTCATTTTTTAGTATTCCCATTGCCTAGATCAGGAATCTGAACTACTATGGTCTTGTGTCAGAAGAGGCAAAAGACCTGGGATAGTGATGTTAGGTTTGAGAAGAGTACCCACACCCCTTTTCTTTGAGCTCTCAAGTAAGAGCAGAGCCCTCGGCAGAAGGAGAGGATGGTATAAATAGCCCTGTCCACTCAGGGCCTTGGTAGTTTTCAGCATTTGAAAGCTGGGTTCTTGGTGGCTGCAATCCTTACTCATTGAGTGATAATTTGTGAAAGCACATCTATGATGCACAGAGCCCACCAAACCATGGGGTGCTTTCAGTGTCTTGTTGAGACATGTACATGATCTTAAGCATGGGGAGTGAGGTTAAGGCTGCTGGAATCTCAAAGGCAGGGAAGCAAAAGGCTCTGTGCCCAGCAAATTGTTCCCATGGTCCTTTTCTTTCCTCTGCCCATTTCCAACCATTCTTCTGAGTCAGCATCAGAGACCCTGTCTGTAATAACTGACCAATCCCCTTCACCCACTTCAGGTGAGAGAGGAGGCCCTGCCTTGGGGAGTTATCCACCCATATCTAGCATGCCCGCCCTATCTGGCATGCCTGCTCTGCTACAAGGATGCTCCCCTCAATAAAGCAATAAATCCCTCCTGCCCTGGTGCAAGGATGCTTCCTGCAATAAAGCAATAAATCCTAAATTCTTTCTTTCTGTAAGAGCTCCAATGTGTAAGAGTCCACCAAGAATTCACATCAATATGTTAGGACTACCAATTGAAAGGCAACGTGATTGCTTGTTTGTCTAAAAGCCTGTAAGTCCTATGAAAGACAGAACCAGAATGAGTCAGGCTCCACCAGCTGAATAAAGGACCCCTTCCTCTTCTATCTTTGGTGTTCGGGTGATTCTTTCTGCTGGGCCTAGTTTCCTGCAACACAGGAGTGACCAAAGTTTCACTTTACCAAAGAAAGTCTGTATATGGGACTAGCGTGACTTCTGTATCAGAAGAAACTTGTTCTTTATTGGTCTGAGTAATGAAGACTGTGTCTTACCTCCTCAAATGCCTCTAGAGGACGAGTTCTCCATCTTCAGTGTACCAAAGGACTACTCTATAGCTCATTAAAAGGGCCCATTGACGAGATTCTGATTTGGTGTGCCTGGGATGAAGCTTCAGAATCTGAATATTAACAGGTACTTCATATATTTCTAATCTGGGTATTTGGGGGGGTGTGATGCAAGCAACACGGTGCTCTACTGTTGAACTGAATTGTTTCCAGTAGCATCGTAGGATCGACTTGTGGTAGTACTCTTCACTGAATCCAATTGCAAGATTTTCACAATCTTGGCTGCAGTTCGAGGAATGACCGGCAGGTGGCGAGCGATTCACATACCCGGCAAAGGAGGACCTTCCGGCCCCCAAATCTCAAAACCTGCTCAGGCAAGTAGTAGGGAATCCTGTCTCGCAGCGCACGCCATTAGCGAGAGTAGTGAGTTTGCTCTCTTTGCACACGAGTTCTGATGAGTCAATGGCCCACATTTTACCCTGGTCCCCAGTGCTGAAGTTCTGCTGATCCCATGACACCACCTTCCAGCCATTAGGACCCATAATCCTGGCACCCGCAAGGACCGACTGGTCTACATCTTAAAGCTGTGGGTGACGTCATTTACCCCCTAAACCAGATTCTTGCAGAAAATAACAGCAGACAATGTTCGTCTGCTCAAAGAGGAAAGCCCTTAGCCCTAGAGGGTCACGTGGTGGTGCCTATATTATCTGTATAGTCAGAAGTGGAGAGGAGGCATCTTACTTCGGTCTCTTCATTTTGTAGGACAGCTTGGGAAAGGGTGAGAATTTCCCTGAGGACACAGAACTAGAAAGTCCCAGAACCTGGGGTCTTTCTGGACTACAAGTAACTTGACTTTTCACTGCACCTAACACCAACACATGTTAAAAGTGTTTAAAAGGTGTGTGTTTAGTTCATTAGTTTCTGCTCATGAACTGTTATTTAAAAGCTGGGAGTGACCATCTGGTTGGGGAAGAGGGGATGCATGTCTTTAGAACAACATTTATTTGCATAACAAATCTACCTTTTAAAAAAAACCCTGGATTGTGTGTCTATTTGGGGGTAATCTGGCAGCTGATGGAGGATGGGCATCTGGACCAATGGACCATGAGGGCAGAGGGCGCTCCATCGCTTTGCCCACTGTGTGTTTTATTGAACCTTATTTTCTGCCAACTGAACTACAAGCTTGATTGTCTTATTTATCTCTGATTATGTTCAATAGTTTTTGATAAATCAATGAGCAGATCAACTAGGATCATTTTACACCTACCCCGTACTTTCTAACAGCTTAGATGAACAGCACGTACCTCTTGACGTGTATTCAGAACTTAGTAAGGTGTCCACAGTGTTCACTGCGTACCAGGCACTGTTCTAGCATTTTACAAGTATCAGCTCGTGTAAGGTGGGTTTGTTGCTGTTTCTTTGAGTCCATGTCAAGGCTATCCGTGTATTAGAAATCCCCTTCTTCCTCGCCCTCCTCCATCTCCTCTTAAAGAAAGACCCACCCAGTGATGCAAATACCGCCCGGGGAAGAGAGGTTGGAAGGAGGAAAGAGCTCCCGAGACGATCCGGGGGCGCAGTTTCCCGGGTCGACGTCACGCTGTGGCAGGCGTCTCCCTTCCTCACCTGCGAGCAAACTGTCCCCTTGGCCCGCGGGGCCGACGTCCAGGTCTGCACCGGGGTGGAGACGGCGCGCAGCCGCCGAGCTCATTTGCAGGCCAGAGCATTCCCGGGCTGCGCCGCAAGGAGTCGGGCTGAGCTCGGACTTCGGGGTGGTGGTGATGGACATAGGACACGTGGCCACACAATGGGGACACACGACTGACCTCAGTCACTTCGGCAAACTGTTGCTGCTTTCGGGAGGCGGCCGGAGCGTTTCAGGAGCTCCTGGGCTGTGGCGCCCGCGTTCATCACCCCCGCCCGTCGCTCCCCTAGCTGTGTTGAGCACAGAGAGCACCCGAAAGCTCGCAAGGGCCCCGGAGCTCTGAGAGGCCCCTGACCTTGAGCTTCGAAGTCCTTTCCCCAGGATGGGCGCCTCGGGGCGTTCCACACCGTGGAAAGAAAGGCACACGAACCATCTCCGCTTGGGCGCTGAAACTGGCCAAGACGCACTGGCAGGGAACCCCCCACCCCCGCAAAGCAGTGCGGGCACCCTGGGACTTTGTGACGTCATCCCACAGTGGGGGAAGGAGGGCTGGACGGAGGAAGGGTCAAACGTGTGGATTTCGTGTGTGTGGCGTGCGTGGCGGGAGGGAAAGCAGAGGGCTGGGGGAAGGGAATCGGCCACGTAAAGCGTTGGAGCAGGAGCAGTCGAGTTGGGGGGAAATAGCAGTTTTTTCCTTCCCTCCTATATGCAAACTGTCACTTCGGGTTAGCGTGAGCCCTTATCTGGCTCATTAGCATGAGCTGTGGCTAACGCGCTTAAACCCTCTAATTATTTATTATGCCGTCACGGAGCAGGTCGCCAGTCCGGGGCGCACTTGGCGGGACTGGCAGAGGCGGGCACCGCGCAGGGATTGGGGCGCGGGGGTTGCGGGGGCGCTGTGCGCAGCCCGGGAGAGAACCTTCCGCCAGGAAGCCCGCAGGGCGCTGTTCCTCGAGGCAACGTTGCGGAGTGGTTGGGGTGTATCGCCCGCAAATTCACCCGCAGGGTGGTGGTGCAGCACAAGGAGCTGGGGCTCGGGCTGGGGGGCGTGTTGAGCGCACCATCTAGAAGGACCCTGGGGTGAACCTACACGTCGCCTTCCCTCCCTTGCACACCCCCCCCAGCCTCATGCCGAGTTCCAAGGGAGTTCACCAAGTTGGGGGGTGGGGGTCGCGGCCACTCCCGTCCACGGTTCTTTTCACAAAACAGTTTCAAAATAAGTTAACCTCTGTAGGGTGTTTTCTCCCCTCCCTTTCCAATTGTCCCCCCTCCTCCCTCCCTCTCTCCATTTGAGTCTGTTTTATGTTCCTCTGCGTTGTGCCAACTATTGTATCTTTATTCCTTGTCTTTCTCTCTGGCCATTCAGGGCTGTTTTTGTGTGTGTGGCTTCCCCGGGCTGATGTGCGGCTCGTTACCACCCACTGCACGCTCGCTCCTGTAGCTGAGGTGTTTCTATACAAACTCGAGCGTCCAGTTGTCATATTAATTATTACACTGAGTAATGACTGAAATGGTCAAAATAAGGGGAGACTCGAGAGCGCTTTTTCTTGCTGCTCAAAGATTCAGCAAAGAAGCCGGGCAACAAAGCACTAATTGGTCCCCAGAAACACTCCGACAAGGCATGGAAGATAGGTTTCATAGAACCCTGCGATTGTGAAGGGGGGAAGCGCTGAATGGACCCCACGCTTCTTTTCTAAACTCTCTTGCTGAGCAAAAAATGGACCTCTGTTTGAATACTGCCCTGATCCTTGAATACTATACCCAGCAGAGACAAAAATGCACCATTTATTGTAAGTTTTTTTTTTTTCTTCTCCTGCTATTCATGGGTTCTCTGTGAAGAATCAGCTGGTTTTGTTTACCGTGAAAGACCTTTACTTTATTTTCATTCTTGGAGGAGGTGGGGAGGGGGAGGGAAGGAAGCCATGTGCCTAGACAGAGAGGAGCTGGCCTACTGTAACAAAATAGAGTGTAACAAATCTTACAAAAGTTTAGAATGTATTGATTCTTTTGGAGAGCTATATAGATTAACGACTTTCTTTATGCTTATCCCAGGAAGGCATTTAATCATAATGTAAATGGGGCTTTAGAAAAAAAAAATAAAGACTTAGTGTTACTTCTCCTTATTTGGAGAACTTCAAAAGGACTTGCAAGGGTGTCTGCAAATTACCCTCTCCCTCCACCCCAACCTCCCCTTCCTAACCAAAAAGCCACAGTAAAATAATAGTTTGTTCTTTTCTTGTTTTGTTTTCCAGATTTCTTTTTTTTTTTCAGGCGCATTGAAAAAGCAAATAGATTTGTTAGAAGCCTGGATTCCTTAATGCAGGTGCAGGCCTGGCTGCTGTGACCAAGAAGCCGAGCCAAATCCGTGGTTTGTGCTATTCTGCCCCCCTGAGCATGCCATCCTGGGCTGGTCCGACCTAACTCAGGCCGAGCAGCAGCCTGAAGTTACCCCGGGAAGGGGGTGCTGGAGACAAGTGATGCACTTCTCCGTTTCCCTGGGTAGGACAGTGTCAATCGAGCACAGGACAGAGGCCCTGGATTATGGCTACTGACCCTGAGCATCTGCTCTGAATGCCCACAACACTCACTTTTTCCCAAGCACTCACCAAAATTGAGGGTTGCACAAAAACTCTTGTGTCCAGTCAAAAATCTAAGGCTGGTGTTCGTCTTTGTGGGTCTCTCTATGTCTCTTCTTCGGGACCCACTACAAATAAAATTGTATTAAATGTGTTCAATGGAAAACCTAATTTAACTTTTAATAGTAACTCTCCTCCCCTACCCCCTGCCAAAGTAAAAGCATAGAGAGAGCTTTTTAAAAGGGACCGGCTTATCTCCTTCCCACCAGGAGAAGGTGCAGAGTTCGGAGCATGAGGATAGCGTGTGAGCAGAGATGGCACTGACATGACCTTCAATGTGAATGAAAAGTAAGGTGGCGGGAGTCTCAGGACACCGGGACCTCGGGTATTCTGGGCAACAAGGCTATGCATCACTGGGAAAGCTGTCTCCCCATGTAGCTCCTGGTGTTCAATGTAGATAAAGTTTAATCTAGGATATAGTCCAGCTCCAAGATCGCCTAACACGGAAGAGGGGCCTGAAGGTGCAGAAATGAAGTCTCTCTTGTATCGCGAGAGGAAGAGAAGTCTTCCCATTTTTCTGGGAAAGGGTCAGTGTCCTTCCTCCCCATCACAACAGTGGCAATCTCTGATACGTGTGGAGGGAGTCACACAGTGAATTCACAAACAACATCGGATTTAATTCTCCTGACAGCCTTGACAGGTAAGCAGAGGGAGCACCCCTACTCTATTGAGGGGTGCAGGCATCTGACACTCCTTTTGTGAGTTGCTATTTTCTTCTTCACACCTGGATAAATGAGACCTTGAGCATCCCGATCAAGTAAAGCCCAGGATCTTGGTCAGTGTCAGGCCCACTGGGTGGCAAGGGAGGTCAGGGCCAGTGGCCCTGTTGAAGCCCCTCCCACATGCCAGTCATGAAGCATGTCTGTATTTGATCTCACTTTCTACTGTTTACGTTAAAAACTAAGTTCCCAGCTCCATCTCCTTGATTTACAAGCATCGCCACCATTCCTCAAACATGACAGACATGATCCTCTCCCAGGTACTGAGACAGTGGGTCAGGTAGCCTTGGATCTCCAATGGCTGTAGCAATCACTAAGTGTGGCTGCAGGAAGCCAAGAGCTGAGCGCATCCCACAAACCTTCCTGATGGACTGTGTGAGCAGCAGCAGAACTTCCTCCTTGTTTTGTAAAGGCTATTCTTATTAATCCCTATTCAGACCTGATCCGGAGTGCTCCACAAACACCTTCTTGGAATCTCACAACTCTTAGAAGTAGATGCTATTAACTACAGGCATGGCAGATGAGGAAACCAAGACTCAAGAGTGCAGGCTGTCTTGCTGTTAAGTGACAGAGCCTGGTTACCAAATCAAGTCTATCTGCATTATTCTCCAGTGCAAGACCTGGAGAATAATCCAGGGCCTCTGTCCTGTGCTTGATTGACACTGTCCTACCCAGGGAAACGGAGAAGTGCATCACTTGTCTCCAGCACGCCCTTCCCGGGGTAACTTCAGGCTGCTGCTCGGCCTGAGTTAGGGCCTCAGACAGTATAAGGCAATTTTCTCAGGGGTGTGTGTGTGTGTGTGTGTGTGTGTGTGTGTGGAGTCATAGTCTAGGTCTGAGGCAGGATTCTAATTGGCTTTTGAGCCTCAGTCCTTTGCTTCAAACTGGTGGAAAGAACCAGAAAGCCAATTTCCACGGAAAACTCCCATTGGTGGTGCACAGGCCCCAAAAGCAGAGGCTCAAACCCCTAAAAAATAAATTCTGGACCGTTCTACCTTAGGGTTGGAGGAGAAGGTGGAGGACCGTGTTGGGCTGGGGAGCGCTCTTTGTGTTTATTTACTCCTTTCAGAGGAAGAGAATGCCTGGGTTCTTGGAGAGCTTTGCAAAGCATGTAAAGAAGTAGGCTTAGGATGTAGGAGTGGAGATAGCGAGGGCAGAATTTTGGCTCTGGGCTGAAGCCGGGAGAATAGGGACGAATGTTCGGGTTGTTTTGGCCGGAAGGATCCCAGCGCCTGCTGTCTTTTTTCCTGGGCAGAGGCCAACGCGTGGAGGTACAATGCATGGCTTCATTGGTTGGCGCCTGCTTCTGTTGGAGCATGTATTTCATGGTGTGTGTGTGCGTGTGTGTGTGTGTGTGTGTGTGTGGTTGGAGTAGGCTTTGGCCTTGATGTCCCTGATAATTAGGATCTCCGTGCACGTGTGAAAGCTGCACCCTAAAAGGAAACTATGAACATGTGCTGGCTATCCGCAAATTTTCTGCACTCCTAATTTTGAAATTAGCTGGTCTACAGCCCTCCTGTACAGATTGGGAAACGGAGGGCAGTAGAGGAGGAGGGACTTGTTCAAGGTTACGACGCAAAATAGTGGTAGAGCCAGGGCTATGGACCTTTAAGTGTGGGATGATGACAGTCTGAGTTAGAAGAGACCTCAGGGTGCATTCATTGTTCAGTTTACTGTGAAAGAAAACGCACTTAGACAAATCGATGTGGGTGACGACCCCCTACACAC